>VUQG01002736.1:26397-47455 GCA_015106755.1 Etia nguti
CTCGTGTACCTGATGTTAATTTCATTAACACTAAAGTAGGTGAAACTGATTACCAACCATTTCTATTACTTAACTAACCAGATCAATATCCTTTAATTTTTTGAGCAGTGTATATTATTATCATTTGACTGGTGGTTGCAAAATGTACACAATTTGAATTTCATTGATTCAATGCCATAACAATTCTTGCATTTTATGACAGATATACAGTACATCCACCTCAATCTTTATGAGGTAAATTATACTAGTACCAGTTGGACACCTTTTTAAAACAAAAACAAACAAACAAAAGATCTTTAACTCTTCATGCCTTTCATTAAACAAGGTGCTGGAAGTATTCTTCAGAAACTTTCGTCCTCAACCGTTGATACAAGGCAGGATAGATCCACGCTTTTTTGTTTTTTACTCCAACTTCAGACCGTACCAACTGAATATAAATATGAAGCTCTCTGGGCAATATTTATTTTCCATTTGATGAGCCTGTGCAAATTGTAGTCTCAGATTACTGTTCTCATTTGACAGGAGTGGCCTTCACAGTGGTCTTCTACTGCTGTAACCCTACTGCTTCAAGATTTAATGTGTTATGACTTCAGAGATGCTCTTCTTCCTCATACTTTGGTTCTAATGCGTGTATATTTGAGTTACTGTTTCTTGTGAACTTGAATAGTCCGTTTATTTTCCTCTGACCTCTGGTATCAAAAAGTATTTTCATCCAGAGAGCTGTCTCTCACTGGATATTGGACCATATCTGTTAACCATTGATATGGTTGTGTGGGAAAAACCAACTAGACCATCACTTTCTGAAGTATTGGCACCAGCCCATCTGGCAGCAACACCCATGCCACATTCAAAGTCACTACAATCACTTTTTTTTCAAATTCTGATACCAAGTGTGAACTTCAGCAGGTCATCTTGATGTGTCTACGTCCTAGATAAAGAACAGGTGTACCTAACAAAGTGGCCAATGAATGTACATATTTTGCAGTGAGACAGTCTTTCAATATTCATCCTTTTTTCTGTATACATGAATTGATGAGTTTTAAATTGCAGAGATTGCTCCACAGCACAGAGTAGCATCTCTCACAGATATCTTATTCTGCCATTCATTAGAAAGAGTAGCAAAAGGTTGAATGTGTGGAAAATAAGCTATTTTTCCCAATTTTCCACCTTGCCCCTGGGCATCAAATTCAATTTTTGACCAAAAGTTTGCACTGAGAAAGAAAAGAAAATAAACATACGATTTCTGTCCAGAGGTGGATCAGTAACTCACATGAAAGAGGGTGATGGAGGCAGGTGGGGAGAGACTGATTAGAGTTCCCACCAGCCTCAGCAGCCTTCTGGCTACAACCAAATGTGAAAGCCTTATCACAGAATGGCCATCCTGTCCAAGAATTCCCAGAATACTCCACAAACACTGATAAACTTTAGCTCATGTATACACACAGTCACACACACACACACACACACACTCACCAGTATATTTAGTCTCAAGTTACATCCTAAAATGTTTGTGATTGTGATGTTATTGCTCTGAACAAAAATATTACATTATTTTTTTCACAGTGATCTATAAGTTTGGATTTGGATGTACATATTTTACAGTGACACATTTTTCCTTTTTTCTGTAAACATGAATTGATGGTTTGGATTTATCCGAAAATGTCATTTTCAAAAATCACAAACATTGTTTATTTGCGCATACATGTCATGATAATTTTGGGCTTTTGATGATTTTATAGTAAAATAACAGAGTGCATAAGTTTGAAGTTTTTTAATTGAGTTGAGGTTGGAAGTTTGGGAGGGCCATTCCAGAAGTTTAATGTAAGCTTGCTTTTCCCGTTCCAAAACCAGTTTTGATATGTGTTTGGGATCATTGTCCTGTTGGAACACCCAGTTGTGTCCAAGTTTCAGCCATTTGCCTGTTGGTTTAAGGAGAAATTAAAGACGTTGAGAAGTTGCCACGTCGTAACCTGTCATACTAAAGGCAGCTCAGTCATCTTCTTCCTGGATGTTTTTAAATCTGACAGTCTCATGCCCAAGAGGAAACATTTACCTCTGAGCAATGAAAGGCGTTTGCTTTCTCCATGTGGGCAGCTGCAAATTTCAGGCGAGCTTGATGGTGTCGATTTTGGAGTAGGGGCTTCTTTATTTGATCAGCAGCCTCTCAGTCCACGACAATGTAAAACTCACTTTACTGTGCACAGTGATGCTGGTGTTCCAGCAGTTTTCAGTTCATGGCAGTCTTGAACCTTGGTGGTTCCTGGGTTGTTCCTGAACATCCTAATCAGTTTCTTCTAATCTAACAGTCACAGTTTGTTACGCATCCAATTAACTTGCAATAGTTGTTAGAGCTGATGGTTGTGGAATCAGCATCTGTTTAGAAATGTCTTCCCAACTTGTCCTCCCAGCGCACTAGACAAGTGTCTCAACAACTCAGCATGCAACTAGAATGCCCCCCACCCCGCATTTAACAAACCATGTAAATCAATAATTATCCTTCTTAGATATCAATAAGTTCATTTCCCACTGTTCTCAGTATCGGTCAGTTCAGTTATTGCTGCCAAACAAATCCTTTTTATGCTGGAAAAGAGATCATTTGTAGTCAATCATGATTACTAACAAGAAGTTTATAGACATTCAAATATCATGTTTTGCTTAAACTGCTATACATCACATCTCTATCAATGAAATCTTGTTATTTTTCACTGAATGTGCAAAACCATACAGCTCTAGTAGCTATCACAAATAAACTGCAAATGTGCTTTAAAAAAGAAAATGGCAGTTTTTACCTAAATGGTTCATTTATAAAAGGCATGCAGATGGCATAACTTAGCAGATTTACATTAGAAAATGTGAGGAACCTTGAGCTTACCTCTTAGGGCAGCCAAAAAAAGGAGTAGAATTCTCCTTTAATAATCTATGAGTTGTTTATAAAATGCCTCTACAGTGCTTTGATTCAAAATGTACCAATACTGTCACAAATCATCCCCTGTAATGATTTATTGTGACAGAAAGGAGATGGGTAAAAGGGAAAAGAATTGAAATGGAGTTCTCCTTTTCACCTCTTCTGAATAGGGAGTCGGAGAGTGCAGCACTGCTAGCTGTGCTATTGATTTCTAATGTTATTCCACATCAACAGAAAACAAAAACCTTGAACCATGCAAGCGGGCCCACCTTTCTCGTCTCCCTCTCCATCTTTCCTCACTTATTGATCAGATGTCTGCTTGTTAATTAAGACATGACCGCTACCGGCAGGTTGCGCGGTCACCGCTGCACATCTGCAGGGCTGCAGTGGGTCCTGGGAATGAGAGGCATCTAATCTATAAGTGCTAATGTGCTATTTCTCGTATTCTCCATGTCATGCTCTGTTTTTTTTTTTTTTACCTTTTCTCCTTTATTTCTTCCTGTTTCGTTCTCTTTCATTTCCCATTTTACACAGAACGGTCTCAAAGTAACATTAAAATTAGCAACTGTCAACAATATTGTTACAGTTGCCTCATGATGGATACTGTGTAAGATCATTTCAGGATCACAGATTGCCAAACACAAGGTTCTTTTTAGGTGAGACAGAACGTAGATCAAATTTGTGGTTTTCGCTCTGTTATATGAACAAAATCACCTTAGTAGATAAAGCGCCTTTAGATGAGATTAGATGAACAATGTACTGTGTATTAAGGGATTTAAAAAACCCCAGTTATCTTGTAAGTGTAATTTTGTACATAAAATATTGATTTAAACTGTCTTCCACCAGCTATTTATTTATTCATCTCCAATATTGGTTTGTTTTTTTAAAGTCTTTAAAAGTTCCTGTCACAGTCCGATGTTGGGAAGGAAGTGGGGACATCCCAAATGCACACCAAAGCAAGTCAGGAAAAGTTGATTATGGGTTAATTGTAAAAAACGATCAAGCAAACAATACTGGAGGGTGTGAACAGAATAAAGACTGCAAGTAAGGCAAGAAATCTCAGAAGGCAATAAAGTAAACAGGACAAAACAAGGCTGGAATGCTTGACTGAACATCCAAAGACAACCTGGGAAGAGTAAATTTAGAGAGACAGAGAATCTAGAATATATTCTACACTATGCCAGAGTGATGAATGGAAATAGGCAGGCTAATGGGAAAACTGGGAGCAAGGTGATATGGGTGTGGCAG
Source organism: Etia nguti (assembly GCA_015106755.1). Lineage (NCBI taxonomy): Eukaryota > Metazoa > Chordata > Actinopteri > Cichliformes > Cichlidae > Etia > Etia nguti. The sequence continues at coordinate 30,551 of VUQG01002736.1, forward strand.
ACATGAGACGGAGTGGAAGGGGTGAGGAAAAGCAGCACTGTTACATATCTAGCATTAAACCTTAATATCTTAGCCATGAAAGACTATAGCACTTTCTAAGTTGACTGTTGATTTGAAATTATACAGTCATTATACTTGTGTTTAGTGTAGTTAGTGTAGCTGCGTTTAGTGTTAGCAAAGATGCAGATTTTCTTCTCTCGTGTGAGTATTTGTCTGAATTGTTTATTTAATCAAAGTAAAAGGTCTGAGATCCATTTTACAGCCTTCTTACTGACCGAGACATTTAGTGCCGCAACAAAACAAAAAAAACATTAAAGTAAGAAGTTGTGCTGTTTCTTGGATTGATGTCAGTCGTGAGTCTTTACAATGACCGTAGACTGGCTGAATATAGGTCAACCAAGAGATATTGCTGAAATGCCACAATATTTTTCCAAGACATCGCAGTCACTTGATCATCTGTTTGGTTAATGATTGAATGTGATTGCTTTCAGAATGCACCTGTATTTCTTTCAATTTTTATTTTATTTTCAATGCTGTGGTTTGACTGGTAGGTCCGACTGGGATGTATTTCCCTTATGAACTAAAATAGGTTTGATTAATTTGGATCAACTGACCAGTATGACTTGTAGATAAAAATAAATATTTTACTTTGCCATCTGTAGTAGAGTAATGCTGTAGCTGCATTGGTTGGTTTAGTTAGATATGCAACAAACTGGCAGCTACTGCAAAAGTATGAATAGATTACAGTTGTTGTGGGTGAATACAAGATTGCAGATGGCATGCCTTGGCTAGGATTATGGGCTGTGCTTGTGTAACTTTTGTGCAATAAGCCAGTTTTAAACTTAGAATAGACATGATATGCTAGTTTTTCTATCAACAGATCTAGTGCAGATCAGTGTAAAATGCATGCTTTGTAACACATAAGAGTATCTAATGTTGACATAACTGCAGGCTTTTAGAAATTAAAAAGAGATCCTTTATCCCCTACTGACTTTTTATGCTGACAAATTTTAAACCAAACCAAATTTCAAAGACCAAAAAATATTTTATCCTGAACGGTTCCTCTGAGGTAGACATGGGAGTTATTCAAAGGCAATGTGAATAAAAAGAATAATAGGTTTAGATAAGGTATGAAACATTTCACTGTTATTTTACACTCCCGAATGTTCCCCTCAAGCCACAGAAAAACTTTGCATCTCCCTCCCCTTGTGGGAAGCCTGAGTGCATAAAAGTACTGTATCGCACATTTCAACTGTATCTTGCACTTAAAAGGAGACTAAATTTGTAGCTCTTCCCCAGTGCCATCACATGATGGGCACCACACCCCATTGAACCGCATAAAGAAGATCTAAACCCAGAGGATATCTATCAGTTTGTGTCTCAAAGAGCTGCACACAGGAATTGGGGAAAAAGCAGAGTAATGACATTATGCCACGTTATCTCCTGGATAATGTGCCTACACATTTCCCTCCCTCATTTAAACTAGAACTGACATTTGAATATCATTCTATGCAAAAGATAGTCTTTTTACTGTCTCTGCAGATCTTTCTTTCAAGTTTCTCAGTTTATATCAGTGTTTGTAAAAGATGGTAAGTAGCACTATGGATTTTCTCCTTAAATCTTAGTTTAATCCATCTCCCATATTCTACAATTGAAGCCTGTGCTGCTGACAAATGGCAGTAGTTTGACCTTGATTGGAGAATTTTTTGCAAGTCCATAACATCACAGTGTATCTGATTTGGGAAATGTGTAACAGTTTTGCTCCGCAGTGTGGTATTTTGTGCTGATAATATTGTATAGCTGCTAGTTGTGTTCTAGGTTGTCACCCTTAACAGGACTGAGAACTGATTGATTTTAGAACTACTGCATAGAAAACCCATGCACTGTGAATCAGTTTAGTTGCTGGGTTCTTACCATAGCTTGTTCAATTTTATACTTTTTCGTCCTGAAGAATTTTTACACAGAAATTTTCCAGAAACCAAAATCACTTTCTTTGCATAATTTCTCTTCCCCTCCCTTGTAGGAGGTTGCCCTCAGAATGTGTCAGACCTTGCTGCCATGGCCCAAGATTTAAAGGAATTGTGCACTAATTGCATTTAAATGCCAACTTACTGGTATACACAGTACATAAAAATCTAAGTATAGCAGGTTAACGAGCTTGAGTGACCTTTTATCATTAGATAACATAAAAAAGTCCTTATTAGTTGTTGTTTAGAGTTACAGCAGAGTGTATCTGAAAGAAATACTCAGTTATTATTTTTTAGCTTATTAATAAAAGCTAATTAATAAAAGTATTTTTGATATTTACGTTTTTAAAAAATTCAAACGTTAACATTTAAGTTTCAGTGACGTGACAAAGTGAGTAGCTGGAAGGAGATGTACAGTTTAAAGCACTGTGTCTGTCTCTCACTGGATATTGGAGATATAAGCACTGTGTCTCAAAAACAAAACAACAGTTTTGTTTTTGTAGTTTTCTTTTGTTAGTTTTTTTGTTACAGAATCTCTATTGCTGCCACTGTAAATGTGAGCTTGCTCTTCACATAGCCACAGAAGCCAGCACAAACTGCAAACATGCTTGCACACAAAACAAGCACACCGACTTACTGGCTCTTATCCAGTCTTTTACATAGAGTACACACACATACACGCTCTCCCAATCCTCTAAGCCCATGCCCTGTGAACCATGACAGCTGTAGCCAGCTTGATTGACAGAGTTTGAAAGTCAGGTTCAAGTGCAGGTTCACACGACCCCAGCATTACTCTGCTTCCAACGTAAGGTTCTTCCCAGCTCTGCCAACGCCTGCTCACTTATCTTCCACCAGATGTCTGTCACATGCTGCGATGTTTTCTGCCAGTCATCTCCTAGTCTCCAGTGTTTAATTAGTGCTCATTAAGGCCTAGGTTTTCTTTGTAAATAATATATGGTAGATAGAGAAAGTAAATCAACATAAGCTGTCTCTGGAGAGGCATCAGTCATTTTACCGGTAAAATCATCACAAATTTTCTCTTGCTATATTTACTGTATGATAGCATAGGATTAGGCTATGCCAGAAGTGAAACAAACAAGGTTGCTTTGGCTTCTTGAGCGCTAATGCTATATGGGTATGTAAAGGTTTATGTGGGTGTTTCCACCCTTAACGAATGCAGTGGCAAATTGTTTTCTCTCCTCTTCCTATTAGCGTGCTAAAACTATTTCCCTGAAAATGTTTTATTTATGCTTTCACTCATCATACTGCACTAGGTGACTGCGTGCCCATGCAAGAGCCTATGCTGTCAGATATACTGTAGAGCATGCAGCCAAACTCTGATTTTCATATTAATATAGCTTTACCTTTCTGGTTCCTTCACTACTTCCTCCTTGTCTCAGCTGCTTAGATCACATCACGAATGATACAGCTCTCCACCATGAGGAGTGAGGTGGGATTAGGGGGGTAGACATTACCATACTGTATTCCTACATCAAAGCAGAACCTCAATAATAGGCCCTGTCATGTAAACAAATCACAGGCTTTCAGGGGCAGTGGCCCAAGCCATGCAAATTCAAATTTCATTTCGCTTCAGCAGAAAATTGGAGCAGGGGGAATTAACTTGTGATCCACTCCTAATATTTCTCCAGCGTTTTGCGGAGCCCTGGTGGTACTACTCTATATTTCAATGGGGAACACAAACAATTTGCTTGATATGTATTGCATAACACCATGAAGAATGACAAAATTGGCCACAGCGTAGAGCGACAAAAACAAGGCTAATCGGACTCTTCAATTTCACGGTGACACAGCCCGCTGTAATGAGGTGACTCTGCAACTCACCGGCCTTTTGTGAAAAACCTCAATGCCATCTGAAATGTGAAGGAATTCAATGTAAAGACACTCTGTCAAGCTCACTGTGTTAGCTGGATTAGCTCTGTTCATGCTGTAGAAAGACTTGTGTTTTCCTTTCTCTTTCCAAGCAACTGTGTGTTGTAGAGTTTGTTAAATGTGATATATTTAGTTACATTTTGATTTAATGCCAGTTTATGAAAGGTAAAGGTGAGGCTTTCAAGCTTAAGAACACTGTACCAACTGTCAAGCATGGCGGTGGCAGCATCATGTTCTGGGGCTGTTTTGCTGTCAGTGATATTGATACATTGCAGAACATAGTACAATAAAGAGGACTACCTCCAAATTCTCCAATTTCTCTTCAAATCAATGGGACACAGTTGTGTATTTTAACAAGACGTTGATCCCAAACACGGATTAACACTGGTTTTGGAATGGATTAAGCAGGCTAACTTTAAGTTTCTGGAAAGGCTCAACTCAACCCTCCACTTCAAAACCTGGTCTGTGCACGGAAACCTACCAATTTAAATGAACTCTACTCTGCCAACAATGATGGTCAAATATCCAGCCAGAATTATGCCACACAATTGTTAATGGCTACCACAAGCATCTGTTCAAGGTGCAATTTATTAACCAAATATTAGTAGGGTTGTATATACATATATTTTAGTCTGTAGTATAGTTTTGACCCTGTTTGGATTAGAAATAATAAATCAATTCAAACTTGTGCACCCAATTGCTGTTTGAAGAAATTAAAGATATATGCTGTATAATCACTACACCCAGGAAAAACAAAACTTCAAAAAATTACCATAGTATTCATAGCCATTATGGCAATTCATGGCCACCTGTAATATCATTAAATCTTGACACTCACTGATATATATTTTCCCAAAAACCGGCTTTAAGTTAATTCCAGAAATGTAAATATAGTCTTAGATATTGTTTCGGGGGAAATAATTATTTTTACAATTAAACAAGGACTTTGGTGATTTTTTTTTTTTTTTTTTTTGGAGCCCTGTAACTTGCTTGCATTACAGTGTCCTTTCAAACAGCCACCATCTCTCTGTTAGGTGGTGGCCTTTTTTCTGTCTTTCCCAGCAACACATTGACATTCTAAAACTCTCACCAAGGCCAAAGTTTCCCTCAACAGCCTTGATCTCTCCATATCTGTCAAAGCTATCACTGGTCAGGATATGTGAGGCTCTGTACAGTGTCTTGTAGAGAAAAAGTGTCAGGAAGCCTCAGTATGTATTTATACAGCATGGAGGCACATTACAGACTCTGACCATGGGTGACTTGTGTGAGGAAACAGGTGCGATATGGAGCTGAGGGAGACTGGTTTGCTCAGTCTTATCAGTCAAAGTGTCGGCCATGGGTTAAATCTCGAATGAAAAAGTGAGAAAGGCTTTCCATTCTAAGATACTGTGTGTCCATTTTAGAAAAGAAATCAGAAAGCAGTACCAACATAAATGTTTTCAGCTTTTTTAGACAATTCTCTTGCAGTGATGCTCTTTGACAAAATAATAATAATAATAATAATAATAATAATAATAATGATAATAATGATAATAATTTAATAATATTAATCTGTTGTATTTTCCAAGTGTAAGTAATATGGAGGTGTTCTTATTTTGCCTGTTTTCATAGCAGTGGAAAACGCTTTAGCAGTTTATGTCCTAACTATGTAGAAGTGTTAGTTTTTATATTGCAAGCAACCACAGTAAATTATATCACTTCCTTTCAGTGATCAAGAATCCAAGTTGAAGCAGTTACAACAAGGCACATTGCACATTAACACATTAACACATTAACATGAAATAATATTTATAGCAGCAACAAATTACTGAAGTGGTAAAAGAAAAAAAGGGCTTCCAGCTTCCTCCTACAGTCCAAAGACATGCCTTTAGGTTAATTAGTGATTCAAAATTGGCTGTAGGTGTGAATGCGACTGTAAATGGTCTGTCCCTCTGTGTTAGCACTGTGATGGAATGGGACCTGTGGAGGGTATATCCTGTCTCTTGCCCTGTGACAGCCGTGATAGACTCATTAGATATATAACTAAGATGGATCGATGGATGGGTAGACGTAAGATAAAAAGAGTAAGATGTGAAATAAGTTAGAAACAGAGAGTTTGTAGCATTTAAGCTTTATGTAGCTTTTGGTAGACGTGGATTTGGTGATTTATTAATCTGCTAACACTAAAATACTGCTGGAACAAGTTTATATATAACCAACATCTTCTTTAATGTCAGTGGTCTGCACACATGTTCCTGCACACCAGCGCACTTGATTGACTGGACCTATGTTCAGGCTAAAGTTAGCAGAGCTATCCTGGGAATTATAAAAGGTAAAGGCCAGACTCAGTGCACCAGCAGACCTTTTCAACATAGAAAATTAGTGCACTTTGTCACTTCTTGTTTTTATTTGTGCAATAAAACATCAACTTTGCACTTCACACAAACCTGAAAGATTTTTTTTGTATAAAATGAATACAAAAAGAGCTAGATCAAGATGCACTTAGTAGGCCCGCAGTAGCCAATGAGACCTTGAAACCATGACAGCTAAATTGAATTTTTCACCCATCAGTTATATCATCCATGTCTGTCCTTTAGCTTATATAGCTTGACAAAAGGAAGAGAGAAGTATATTTTTTTTTCAAGTTCAGGCTATTGCAGAAGAAAAACATTACAGTTCCTCAAGTGCCCACTTAAGGTTGGCTCCACAAGCCAACTGTGGTCACCTTGACCTCCTTAAAAAGTGGATATCTTGTCTTATATCTGAATTGCCAATAATTTAAGGAACTAACTCAAGGAATTCAATCACTTGACCATGATTGTATTTCATTTTAAAGGGGAATGATCTAATACGATAATAAGGCTTTCTGTCCAAGAAGTCCATTTTTGGGGTGGAATTATATTATTTTATTCGTGTTAATAAGCACAAATTAGTAGGTACCTAGTACGATGCCTTCTTTTTTCTTATTATTAAAATGTTTAAAATGTTTGCAATTTTCTTAAATGAAGTTGTAATAATAATATCATTTTATCAAAATAGTTTATTAGGGTGGTTTATTAGTCAGTACTGCTTCACAATAAAACAGGGTATACGTTTCTATAACTGTGGAAAACAGCAGTAATTACAAGCATTTATCTGAAGCAAAACTACACTCTAGTAGATCAATATTTTTTCTCTTGGAAAATCCAATTTGAAAATTAGCAACAAAAAAGAAAAAAGAAAGAAAAATTATAATAAAAACAAAAAGAAAGTTTCACTAACCTGCCAGCTCGGGCTCTCTATTTAACTTAAGTTCTGTACTTCTCTCTTGTCTTGAATCAGTGATGCTAGAAGCTGTCACAGGAAAGAAAAGCTGTGTTAGACATAGTGAGCCTGTCAACACAGTGCCAAGCAGCTAGGAGAAGCCAAGGTTAGGCAGCAGCCAGAGGAGAAGAGAAGGCACTTCTGCTGTCTACTCGAGAATATCAACAGAAAATAGACCAAAAATCCACGTTGGTTAATGGTATAAATTTGCTAATTGCAGGAACAGCGAATTAGTTGGAATCAAGACCCATATGTCTCTTTAATTTCCACATGTAGCAAAAATTAGCAGTATTATAATGTCTTCTTTTTTTCAATGTGAAGATTAAAGACTCTTTTTGCTTTGTTTTGTTTTGTTGACAGCAGTAGTAGGATGAAACATCTATTCCACCCTGTTAAATCTGAAGTGTTGCTCCATTCAAATTACCACCTTTTAAAATCTTTTCTTTCTTTGCACAGCAGCAGTCAGCTGTTTTGGCATTTGAAATATAGTTCATTGTTACTTTGTTGCATAATTGACTGACAGGAAGATTTTAATATTTTAGTGCTAGCTACTTGTTTTTGTCATTTGTATTTATTGAGACGGTCAAGTAGTAATTGTTTAATAATCCCCTTATTGCAGACAAAACACACCTATATAAGTACTGAACCAGCAATTATAAAATGTGTTTTTATAGTGTTTTGAGCTCAATAGGTTGGACTTACAGAGGACTGCTTTCCTCTTGTGACCAAAACCATTTATAAAAAAATAAAATTCTCTGATTTCAATATGACAATGCCAGTGGCAAAAGCGTCACATCCCCAGGCTCCCCCGAGCCCACATCCTCTACTCTATCAGCCTGCTAGCTGCACCGGTTGGGCCTGATGATCCAGATTTTGCTGGTTTTTAATTAAGTGGAAGGTCAAATCTCATCGCTTTTGACTTCAGGGAGCTGATGCTGTCTGCATGGCAGAAGAGCTACACCCAGTCATTAATTTTATGAAGCGGGGACTTTAATTGATTAAAAAGTTAAGGACTATAGGGAATGCGTGGTAAGAGGCACTAGTATTTCATTGCTGTGATTGTCGTCCAATATTCATCGCAATTTATAATGGTTGCTAATGAGGAAAGATGATTTGTGTGCGTGCATTTAGATAGATAGATAGATAGATAGATAGATAGATAGATAGATAGATAGATAGATAGATAGATAGATAGATTGCCCCTACAATAATACAAAGACGACCCCCTTTGAGCAAGCACTTTGGTGAAAGTGGAAAGGAATAAATCCCCTTTAACAGGAAGAATCCTCCAGCAGAAGCAGTCACAAGGACTGGCAGTCATCTGCCACGACGGGTTGGGGGAGAGGGGAGGAAGACAGGACAAAGACATGTGGAAGAGAACCAGAGATTAATAAAAACTAATAATAATATGCAAAGTTGTGTACAAACACATCATGAGTGAAAAAGTATGAGAGAAGAAGAAACACTCACGCATCATGGGAAGCCCCAGTAGCCCAAGTAATGTAGCATAACTAAGGGTGGATTCAGGGTCACTTTATCCAACCATCACTATACTGTAAGTCAAAAAGGAAAGTCTAAATCCTAATCTTAAAAGTGTTCTGATACTATTGTGCTGATGGTTATTTAATATCCTAAATGTTTAATGTCTAAATTCTACTATTATTTTATGTAAAACACACTTTTGAACTTGTTTTGTTGGTATTGATTGAAGTGGGCCATGGCAGAAATAGTTTGAGAACCACTCCTTTAAACCTTATTCACTGACTCTCTAATGCTGTTTAACAGCGATACCAGACGGGGTGTAGTTTCCTTTGTTTCCCGCAGTTATCTATCATTAAAGTGAGATGTCACAGTAAGGCCAGAAAGTCAATTAGAACAGATGTATTTCTGACTGCTGCTGCTATTTCTTTGTCTCATGTTCAGCGGTGATTATAGAAAAAGGATACCCAGATCCTGAGTCTCAAATGAGAGAAATCTTCCCTCGGAAGCACATTGTAAAAACAAACATAGGCATGATGTGAAACCATGAGCCGACCAAACCTCTGGGGAGGTCTACCGTGTCAGATTCACTCAATGGCCTGCATCCCAGCTGTTTCTGTATCAGTACCCTCCTCCTTACAAGATCTGAGGTCACTAGCTGTAACCTTTTACCCTCATGGGACTGAAATCAAATAAAGGGAATTATATTTGGAACACTTACTATATGAAACTGTATTATCTCATTTGGCGACAAAAACAGCTTGGTCTGCCTCGTGTAGAGCTCTTTCCTTGGAGTAAACACAAATGAAAAAAGGTTATATTCTAAGTGCATGTAGTTTACTCTCTGCTCATTCAGGTTGTTTAGAAACACTCAGAGGAGACTCAAATTGCAAACAGCTTGTTCTTTTTCAGCAAGCATAGGCGCATGCTTCTTCCATGTGGTCAGAAGGGAGGTGGATTTGGAGTGCCTGAAAGCCATCCGCCCTTTTCTCTTCTCCTGTCAGGAGAATCTGTCAGCTCTGCCACAGTTCGGTCTAATAAACCAGCTTTGCCAACTGGTAGGGTTTCCTGCCTGAAAGCTCCCTTGCCAAATAACTTTGAAGAGAAAGAAAAAAGAAGTATTCTCTGGCTGCCCAGCTTCTCTTTATTCTATCATCTCTCTATCAGATCCCTGCTTTGTGCTCAATTAGCGAATCTTACAGAGTGCCTTTCATTTAGCTCTCAGAGTGGCAAAAGTGACCTTATTCGCATTGCTGTTCTCTCCGCAGGGGCAGGAACAAATGAGGCCTTGTTTTTTTTAAGGAGAGCATAATGAAGCTTTGTGGAGGAATGATCCAAGTCAGATAACCCACCAGGATTTTAATTTACCACTGTCAAAAAATTTGAAAGCTGCAAAAAACTAGCCGCCACAAGGGCAGACTTTGCATATTCCCTCCCTAAGGTATTGATTCAATGGGTGCAGAATGATGCCTATTCATGTCTCTGTCTTTTGTTGTTATTCTTGTGTCTCAGGTGCAAGTGTAACCTGCATGCCAACAGCTGTGTGTTTGACAAGGGGAAGCTGGGCTGTGAGTGTGAACACAACACCACAGGGCCAGACTGCAGCCGCTGTAAGAAGCACTACCATGGAAGAGCCTGGAGTGTGGGGTCCTACCTCCCTATACCCAAAGGAACTGCAAATATATGTAAGTATAGAAGCGCTTGTAATGCTATGTGGACAAGCACTGACCATGCAGCTAATTTGCAAGTGGCTGGCAACACACTGTTTCCACTCTTGCTGCTTGTTACCAATGAAGGGAGCCACAATGAAACATCTTTTTTCATTCGCTTAGAGAGATTATTCTCTACCTCTTTATGATTTCAGCTCTTTGCCACTGCACTGCATCTTTGCCAGATGCTGTTTTTAGCCTAGTTTTTTGACTATGTTTTCTAGTGCATGGTAGATTTAACAAACTGCACACTGAGGACTTGCATGTCACATCATATTTGACAATGATCAGCAGAATAACTTATATTTTTGACGTTTGAGGTGAAACTCGTTAAAAGACCCATGTTTACATTGTGACAAGCTGACTGGTGAATAGCTGGGTATACCAAGAGTGCACAGCCTCCTTTTGCCTTTCAAATTAGTTTAATCAAATCATTTGTCAAGAGAAAATACAACCTATTAGTTATAAAAACAAAAACATTAAAATATGAAAATATTTTTTTTCATAAATCATAAAGGTGAGCTTTTATTTATTATATATTCATTTCATGTAAAGTCAAATAATTCAAGCTTTTTTGTGTTTTCACAAAAAAAACAATCAAAACTCAGTTGTCTCAAATTATGAGGATAAATGATGTCCAGCTTTCGAAAAGTATGTCCATTTAAACACTCGGTACATTACCAAGAATTGCTTGGTAAAGTATGGTGCGGTTTGGAGCAGATCAGCTTGTGGCACTGCTGAGATGTTAATGAAGGCCAGGTTGCTTTAGTAGCGGCCTTTGGCTCATCTATATTTCTGGGTCATTTGTTTCTTATCTCTCTCTTGACAATACCTGGTTCAAGTCTGGCAAGTTGGCTGGTTAGTCAAGCACAGTAATCTGAAGGTCAGCAAACCATTTGGTAGTAGCCTTGGTGCTGTGGGTTTGATGCTCAGTACTGCTGGGAAAGGAAATCAGCATCAAGCTTGTCAGCAGATGAAATCATGAACCTCACTAAAATATTCTATTAGATTGCTGCTTTGGAATTAAAACACATTGCCAGTGACATGGCACAGCAAATCATTTCAAAGTGTGGAAACTTCACACTGGACTTTAAACAACTCCACTGTTCATCCAGACTCTTTAATTTTAGGTCAAATTTACTTTGTCCTAAAAAGATGAGTTTAGAGCTTTTTCTCCTTATCCCAGGAAAGATGTTTCTAACATTGTCTCTGCTTCAGAATTGGTTTGATGTTGGAAATACAACGAGCCCCTTTCCTGAAAACTTCTGTCCATGGAACAGCCTCAGTCTACTCCTTGTGAAACTCCTACATGTTCTTGACAATCCTCAAGTCATCCCTGTGCACCTTTTCCTACAACACTTTTCCATTCTGATCAATCTTTCATTAATATGCTTTAATACAGCACTCTGCAAACAGTAATTGTAATTTACTCAAACTCAAAATGAAATATTCTAATAATTTGAAATAGTGGACTTCTGAATTTCATAAACTGTAACCCATAATAATTCAAATTGAAACAAAAGAAGCCAGACGTATTTCACTTTACGTGTAACATATATTGAATGTATATATAAAATATGAAAATTTACCCTTTTGAATGAAATTTTCACGGTATTTGATTTCTTGATAATACTAGATGCACTAGTATTTGTTCTCGCTAATGTTTTTTCTCAGATCCTATAATTTTCTTATTTGGATATTATTGGTCAGCTCTCATTAAATTGCTACTTATAAAAAAAATTAAGTATTGCCAAGTAGTTAGCAAAGCCAGTGTAGAAAAAAAAAAACCCTGTTCACATTCATGTTTTGTCAGGCAATAACCAGATGGGCCACTCAGTCCAAACATGTGACATATGGATGTATGTGTATGTAAAGGATTCATTGGTGTCACATTTAAACATACTGAGTAAGCCTCCATTTTTCAGTGTGAAGGGTTAATGTTGGGAAGGGGAAAGCTCCTGAGCAGGTCGCAGACAGCTTTCTCCTGTCTGACAAACGTAAGGCATACTATAGCGAGCTTTAACAGAGAACTTTAATCTCTCTGTGTCTAATATTGCTGCAGCCAGCATGTCAAGGCACTGACACCAAAGGACACCTTGTCCATATCTCTGCATCTGATGGAATAGAAGTATTTTGTGGCCTGGGATGAGAACGCAATGGGATCACTGACACAAATTCACTGTAACCTGTTAGTTTTAGGGTCTTTGCGTCACTGGCGAGATATTTTCTGTATTTGATTCATTTAGTATTCACTATTAATTTAGTATTCACTATTAAATAAGTGTCAATAGTACTCCTACAGTAGTAACACTTTAACATTTAATTTATTATTGCTACCTCAACTCCATGACAAGTGTGAATTTGGTATCTCTGAGGCAGAAGGTGCTCTTTTGCATTATCCCCATTATAATCTTGGACTGGAGTTGAGTCACATTTATCAAATCCCATGCCTGAGGCAGGGGGCTCATTGCTTCAATAAATCTAATACAGCCACGCAGGGATATGGTGGTAGACGGCCAGGCAAGGCCAGATGGTGGAAGATCTAGCCCTCTGGTCCCCCATTCGCTCTGATTCAGCCTCCAGTCAGAAACTCTCTCATAGCTGCCGTCTGCTGGGATTGACAGCAAGTTCTTCAGATGTTCAGTTTGATTGTCTCACTTGAATTCTCAGAGACCGTGTTATGATTAGATTTGTACAGAGATATGGTATTGCTATTGATCCACTGTGTTGGTAAACTTGTGCAGTAACACTAGTTTTCTTGCTCTTCTAAGGGCAATTTCTCATTGATGGACTGGATGATTATTCGTTCATTTGAATTTTTTATCAGTCTGCTGTTTGCATGTATTCACACTAAGCTGTGTGCACGCACACGCACAACGTACACGCTCACGCACCACACTCGATTGTGTGTGGGAGTCTGTTTGTGGGAACATTTGTGAACTCTAAGGAGATATTGCTGGATTTACCCCTACACCTCCTCTGTGTTATGAATCTCCTGGCAATGTGGTGCTCACTGTCAGATTGACAGGGTGTTATTAAAAAATCCAACACTTGGCCGCATCTGCACTGAACTGATGAAACCAAGGTCTAGCCATATCAAAAGCAATATTAGCACTTGTTTGGAAGTGGCATAAAATGCAATAATGTTGCACATGGTAGTGACGTAATGATATTGGTCCCCCAGGTGTTGAATGAACACACTTTTGTCTTGAATTATTCTTATTTCTAAGCTTGGGTCCCATAATATGCCTTTACCTATTATGTGAAGCTCCTTTTTCCCATGAGGATATTAAACATACAGCCCTTATATTACCACAAATATGCGGAACATGCAAAATGTAATTACATTTTAATAGCTTTCATCTGTCATCAAGTCTTCCTCTTTAATCTCGGAAGTCATTTATCTCACTGCTAGGAACAGGGCAGGGTCTATTACATATTCAAAACCACTGTACATGCAGACATATGGACATACGTGACCCTTCATCTAATAAATTTTAGCCCAAAATGGTGCACTGAGTTGCTAGGGGCTATAGCTGTCAGCAGCAGAGAGACTGAGAGTGATTCAAATCCATGATTTTCCATAAAAAAATAGCTCTGTGTGTGTGTGTGTGTGTGTGTAGGTGGTGGTGGTGGGGGAGAAGGGGTGTTGTCTGTAAGTTGCCTTCAGAGCAGAAGAGGAACCACTTCAAGAATTATGTTGACAGTCCACTTTGCAAAGAGCGTCAACTCATCTTGTGTTCCAAAACAGGTTCACAGGTTAAGGGAGGTTGGGGCTGAGAGTTTGATCAGACTGTAGAATGTGTTTTGGCTTCAAAGGGCAATATTGTTTGCCCTCCATTTCTCACATAGAACTATGAGTGAGAAATTGCAGCCTAAATGTGCTTTTTCTAAATTGGAGCTCAGAATTTTTTTTTTTTCAACAGTTGCTGTAACAGGTAATTTAGTGATGAATAGGCTGCAAACAATATTAAAACCCCCAGTGAAACATAATCACATGACGCAAAGTGATAAAGCTTGTGAAAGGCATCCAAAATTGCACTAATCCTGGAGTCAGATTTGCTTGGTGATAGACATCACACAAAGATGGTGAATCCGCAGCCAGATAGTGAAACACACATGGATTGTCAGGTTGTCAGTGCTTGTAAATGTGTGTTTTGTTTTAAGGTTGCGGCTTTGTCTCGATAGTTGAAGATCATTTTTTTGTCGTTCTTCTTACCCAGTGTGTTTAATTGGCTTTTATCTCACTTTTCTACATATTAGGAACTTCCGCAAACCTGACAATAAGAGACGATTACAGCAACTAGCACTTGTAGATGACGTTTGATGTGTTGATTCATTCGTTCAAAGATGATATTGAAAAATGGTGAACATAAGCCAAAAGCAGATAAGAGAGAAAAACTCTGTTTATTGAAAACATGAATGAAACTGCTGATGACAAGACTTTTTCAATAGAGTTTTGATTTGGTTGACATTTTGTTGCTGGCAGGCCTGTTATTATCATCAGAAGAAGGCGGAGTGGTCAGGTTCTCTTTAGAGCCATACAGTAGCTGCTGCTAATCAGCGAATGCACTGGAGATCAATGTGATAAGTGCATGTGTTTTATTTTGTTTTTTGTTTTTTCAAAGTAAACAGCCACATCAACAATATTTTCTCTCATGAGTAAAAAGAAATGAGTAGATGCGTTAACGATGCATTCTTTCCTTGCTCTTTCCACAGGTATTCCCAGTAATCATGGACCAGTGCGTAAGTTGATCAGGCTTTTTTATTGGCATGCTGACTAATATTTTCCTCCCTCAGTCATGGCTAACTCTTGTTTGACTGATGATGTCGTGTGAGAAATTGTGCTGTACGTTACCATTACCATTGATCAGCATGTTTTCCACAGTGGGAAAAAAATCCATCCTACCAAGGCACTCTTGTAGAATTGAATCCTAATACCCTACGTTTATGGAGGGGGGTGAAACGATGCATGGCGTGAGGTTGAGTTTCTCCAGTGTAGTTCTAATAATGATCACTGACATAACAGTAAGAGTGTTTGAAAACTTTAGAGTTTATCCTACTAATACAATTTAACCTTTTAACATTCCTCTAATTTATTTCAAACCTTTTACACTTCACATTCCAGCAGTTTTTCATATTTCATACTGCCGGTTTTCATAGTTTGAAATTATTGTGTTTTTGTCATATTAAATGGAAAACAATGTTCATTAATTTCCATATAGCACTAAATCAGTTACACTTCTTTGAATTAAGCTTTAAAATTTCTGGGTTTTAATTATACCATAAGCCAGTCTGAATAAGCTTTGTGGTTTAAAACAAATTCAGAGATCTTAAGATTTGCCATCATTACTTTATATGACGTATACATAATTTGGTTTGTATTGTGTGAAAACTTGCAAAATAATGGTAACAATTGATACATCTTGATACTGGCGAGTTTATAAAATACGGTGAAAGTCCCGAGTGTTGGGCCAGTGTATCAGAATGATTTTTCCTTTCCAAACTAGAACATTTGCTCTAAGTGCACAGACAGATATTTGCCCTAAAGAAAAGAAAACCTTTTTTTTTTTTATGAAGGTGTGGTTTCAGCCATACTTCCCTCTGCATGTTGATGCCTGAAGGTGTCTCCACATACTGGATAACAAAAGCAGCTACCATGCATACACATTGCTATCTTTGTACTGTGGAAAATTCATTTAAGCTGCATGCACACTATTCTACATTAGCCCATTTACTATTCCAAATGTATGGCAGAAATCTTCTTGAAATTTGGACGTATCTTTGGCCTGATAAAGGTCATCATTGTAAAAACCAGCAACTATGCATGCTGTCCCTGTGCTTTAACTAAATAACAGCATGACTTATTTGACAGCCAGTGTAATACATAACCTTTCCCATTTTTACACAGATCGGGCAAATGCTTCATCTCTTGGTGTTGCAAATCGTAATCAAGGTAGGCTTATTGGCTTTGTAACTTCAGCATGACATTACCCATAGATAAAAAAAAATATCGACTGGTTCTTGACTGACCGTTTGGAAAAAACAAAAGTGTAATGTAGAATATGCAAATTCTTGTGTGCAGTAGGTTGTCTTCCCAAAGCCCCAATGCTTTCATCTTGCATGCAAACAAACACACGCTGGTCCTTACAAGGCAGACCTTTTGTTGTGAGAACACTGCAGGGAATGGACCACATGCCTCATGATCACCGAGTCCACAGCCTCCTAACCCCTTTGATCATGCCCTTTTTTTAATTACCCAGTATGCTCTCTAGGGGTGCACCCTTTCTGCCACGTTCGGAAGGGAAAAAAGGAAGAAGAAGAAAAAAAAGGGAGAAAAAAAGAGGAGAAGGAGAAGTAAGGAGAGAATAGGCTCCAGGGGGGGTTTATGTAGATTGATCTCCAGCTATCTCCAGATAATCCTCAGGCCCAGATTTTCTGTGTAGTGTGTGTTAAGTCACATCTGCACCACTGCTCTCACAACCAGGAGAGAAAAAATTAAAAGAAGACTTTGAGGATTTCCACAATTAAGATGGGGGGTTTTTCCTTTTTTTTTTTTTTTTTTTTTTTGTTTTTCA
>VUQG01002736.1:47475-79345 GCA_015106755.1 Etia nguti
ATTAAAAAATAATCTAATCTTTCTGCAGTCAAAAAATAAATAAATGAAATTGGCCATTAAACAACAACTCCATCAAGAATTTCCTAAATCAAAAATGACATCTTTAAATGGATTATTTTACTCCACCAGCAGTTTGAAGCAGATAATGTTCTGAGGTATTATTTGGAAAATGATCTAATAATTTTCTGTTGATTTGTGATTTATAAAACTAAAACCTTAACCTGAACAGGCCTTAGCTGATTTAATTGCTCTTAAGTGTAAAATAGCATTTACAATAAACCAGTCTGAACTTTAATAATGGGTATATTATTCACTTAATATGCACTTCTGTTGTTTGCCAAGTAATAATTACAACATATAAGACCCAATAAAAAGCAAAACATTAAAAAAAAAAAAAACTAACAAACTACATTAGCAGAGGTTTCTCCCGTGTTTCTGTGTTTCCCATGTGCTAAGCTAAACTGGTAGCCTGTTAGCTGTTTTGAAGTATAACATATCAACATAAAAGTGATAGCCTTGTCCTCATCATACTGTCAGTCCAGAAGCAACTAAGCACATATTCTAAAATTTTCTTAAATGCGACTTTCAGATCTTGCAGTTTTGAGCTGACAAGCAGTAACAACTGCAACACTCGAGTAAAAGGAAAATCAGGCACTTTCTGCTTCAGATCCTCACCACCTTCAAGTGCTACTATACAACTGACAGTTTATATTGAACTTCAGAGCGCTGAATCACTGACTAATGATGAAGTCTTCATGCTAATATGATAACTGGGGGTATGGTTGAATGAAAGTTTCAGCTTTCACTGACATCATGGCAAAAGATATTGACTGAGTGTAATTGAAACAACAGTATTCTGTCTCCAAGCGGATAATTAGAAGATCCTGTATCTGACAACTGTCTCCAGGTAAAGTCAATTACCTGTATGAATCCATAGTTATAGAGACCTTTTAAAAATATTAAATGCATAACTGTGAATGAATATATTTTAAATTTTCATTAAATAAAGGGGCACTTTGTATCTGCAGGGTCGTCCTTTTAAAAAATTGGATCTTAAACTTTATGACTCGCTTTTAGTCATCGAGAGCAAAACTCCATTCAGGTAATATCCGATAGGCTGATATGGGCAGATGTATGTAACAAGACTGGATGTTCAATAGAATACACCTCCACTACATAACATATCTAGATCTTTTATTAAAAGAGTGACACTAGCTGCAGTATGATCCAGCTTATCGATTTGTGTCTTTTAACTTATCGTGCTGTGATTTTCTGTATCTCAGACACTTCAGCTGCAGAGTATCTGAGGACATCAAGAGTTCACAGAGATGAGAGGATAACAGAACTGTCTGAGTGTGCTTTTGGACAAACAGACTACAATCTCCTCTTAAAAAACTGAAAAGAAGGATGACTAAGTCCAAAGTGTCACGACCACAATAGATTAAATGTATCCACAATAGTCTAATCCAGTTGTAGTATAATGCAAGACAGATTTACATTTAATTGCTTTAAATTGTGTCCCAATTGCAATTCCACAAACAGCAATAGGAAATATAATTCAGGTGTTTGTCCTTCCTGTCACTCCTGTGCTGTTGCTTTGGTAAATTTTCTCCATGTTGCTTCGTGCAGCACCAAAACCCCAGAGTGGCTCTGTCATAACAGTTATACTGCTAAAATGTCACACATCTGACAGAGGTGTGAGGTGCACATATGTCTCCCGCAGAGTACGCCGGTCCTTGGGTAGGAGTGGAATTGCTGTGTCTTCGCTTGCTGCACAAGCCCAAGAGTGAGTGATGTCAGACAGGGTAAATTTGTAGACCCACTGCATGAAAAAAAAAGGGGGGGGGAGATTTTTAATGTCCTCTGGAGGGAGTTTTACAAAGGCTGAAAAATAGCCCTTTAATGTTTTCATTAGTTCCTCCGAGCCAGACTAAAGACTACAAATTTTAAGCTAAGAGCTGGTGTGGCATACAGTGAGGAATCTCTACAGGGACACTCCCCACAGTGTCCCAAGGTGTCCTTTCAGATTCCATTATTCTTACATGGGAAAGACTCATCTTTGTAAATTGAAAATAGAAGGAGGACTGGCTCTGCCAAATTTCACACATTATTACTGTGCTGCCAACATCTGCTCCATTGCCTATTGACTAAGAGATGCATTTGTGCCACTGGATGAGTTTGAAGCAGGAGGACAGTTTAACTTTCACTGCCAGTGCACTTGTTTTCGTGTGTCACTTCAAAAAGTAAACTACAGTAACAATCTCATTCAGGAAATTCAAACTACCCATAATAATGAATTTCTCATTCACTCCTTCCAATTCAAAAGACACTTTTCTCTCATGGATGATGGTGTGATACCTAGTGTTATTTCAGATTATATGATCTTGCTGCTCCAGATTGCAGGCCTGGAGAAACTGGGTGCATTTATTGTCTTTATAGAACATTCCTTGATATAACTTGACCATTATTATCACCACGGGGGGGAACTGAGTAACAAATTATTTACTTTAATATTTGCCCAATATTTTTAAAAATATTGGGCAAATACGAAGACTTCAAGATAAAAACTGACCCAATATTAGTCACTTCCGCGATAGCAGAAGAGCTGAGAAAACTGTAGGTAGCTCAACAACACCTGCTTTTTTACAGAATTATTACCGCCAAGAAGCTCATTCTTATGTTTTGGAAGGGGGATTAAATACCAGCTGTTAAGTCTGGCTGAACTGATTCTGAATTTAGAGAGAATTGGATTTATTCTTAAAAAACAAATGTAAGTAATTTAACAAACTTCCCACACCCCTATTTTAAACCTAGGAAGCACTCTGGGTTGAGGGCTGGGGTGGATGTAAGCCAATCTGTTCTTCTTCTCTTATTCACTCTGTATGCTGTTATGTGAAATGTATTCCCTCCAAGTAGTTTACTTTGTGGATGTTGTATTCTACCATGCTGGGTTTGCCGTCCTTTGTTACTATAATACAACCAACTGAGAAACTTTTCATTTCAATTTAGATGACAAAAAGCATCTTTTGTCATGACAGCACAACAAAGACAGAACAGTCTTAAGCCTCTGCATAAGCAAACTAATTGGTTTACAGATGCTTTTAGAGAGGTAATGGTCCTGAGGGTCTGCTGGAGGATACACAGATTATCCTTCGGCCACAGGCAACAATGTTAATGTGTTGACTAAACTACTGAGACTTGAAGTGTTTTCCAAAACACACTGAGCAGGTGTTTGCATTAGCTGTTAGAATTTTTATTTATTTTTTTAACTGACTAGAAATCACTGATTGGGGAATTGCCAGAGGGCCATTAATGTTTGCGCCCACTCTGGACCCATAATTCATGAGTCCATTCCCACCACACCTGGTTAAAATATCTCCCCAGTCATATTTGTCCCTTCTTTGAGAGCAACAACTGCAACATTGTTCCCATGTGGTGGTCCAGTCAGTCAATTTCATACAACAGAAAGACACGATTAATGCATTGACATTTGATTGACAAGCTATTTAGTTATGAAATGGTTGTAATCTGAAAGTCCCACAACATTCAAGCCGTGTACAGAGACTGGATTTGCCATAGGCCCATTTATTTATTAATTAGTTTAGTTTGTTTATGGCATTTACATATATCTACATGTAAATTATATTCCTGTCTCGTGTGTTACTTAACTTGTGTGTCATGTTTTGTTTTGCCCTGTCCTTGTCTCTATTTCAGTCAGTTTGATTGCTTTTCCCACCCTGTTAGTTTTACTTGTTATGTTTTTCAGTCAGCTGTTAGTGTGCATGCATGTATATGTGAGTTATTCTGTGTTTCCTGCCCATTTTCACTTGCTTATTTCTTTCTGTTTCTGTTTTATTTGGGGGGGTTGTTTGTTTGTTTGTTTACTTTTTTGGTTTGTTGGTTTACGTGTCTTAACCCTCCAGCACCTTTTGTTATTCATCTCTAGTAAATTTAATTAAATTGAACCTTTGTTTGCCTTACCCGCCCGTCTGCATTTGGGTCTTTTTTAGAACTCTCCTTTCCAGACTCATTCTTTTAAACAGCTACACAAAGAAAAAAACTTTTGCATACAGTAACAAACTTACAAGACCCGCTGCTATTAAAATAAAGAGTTTGACTACCATATTTGCTCGTCTAGTGCCACTGTTATTGACGCTTCACATAAAAGGGCACGAAGGCCATTAAACATAACAAGGCTAACACAAAAAGTGTCTGCAGACTGTTGAAAGAAGATGCAGACATGTCAGGAAAAGCAGATCTACCAGAAGCATCATTTCCAACACTTCATCACAAAGTTATTGAAAATCCTATATTAAAGATAAAGCCCTGTGTCCACAGGTGGAATTTCCATTTAAAGTGCATAACAGCAGTGGTGTCTATGTGCAGTGGGTGGGAATATTATTAAGTTAAATGCAATACCAATGCCTTCTTAATCGGTTTTGGCATGAGCAATGATTATTTGTTGAGTTTATTCTGATGCATGAGCCACATTACTGAAAACCAAAAATGTGATTACTATTTATGCAAGGAGAGATATCCAATTACACTGAAATCTCTTGGCAAATATTACCTCTTCCAGGATTTCACCTCTGCAAGCAGAGAGGCTTCCTGGGATAATTGAGTTGTGAGTTTTTGTCTGGAAATGTGGATATTAACTTATGTACTCCTAATCAGTCTACATCAAAACAAAGAAATGTTTGTTAGCCGGTAAAACTGCAGCCATGGATATTACATCCTTCTTCTGACAGTGTTGTATTGTTTGCTGTAAGGTTAACCACAGAGAAGAAAATAACAGCTACTGGTGAAATACCTGGAAATGCTCATTTGCATATGAAAGGTTGTGGTGATGTGATGGAGCCAGGTATCCATCCCATGTCTTCTCTTCTTTCTGTTCTCTTCACCTCAGCACAGAGGGGCTGTTTCACAATACTCTGGCATCCTTTGATTCGCAAATAATTAAATTCACCTCATCACTGCCATGGTTTGCTTGCTCTTTTGTTTTGCCAGAATTATTTGCTATAAAGTCCCTTTGGCACTACTAAAAATATCCATGAATCCATATAATGTCTGTGTTCCTTTGTTATGTATTTTCAGAGGCTGTTGGTAGCATTATATTCTTTTAATATGTACCCTTGCTGTCGGTGTCTTCTTCCTTTTTTTGCACACTTTCTGAAGTCCTTGGCTTTACCCTCTCTAATGTGTCAGCTGTGCTCTAAGGACAGAGCAGTACAGACAGGACAGGAAGAGGCAGCTTGTGCCCTGTGAACCTGCCTGTTGATGTTCTCTGCCGCCCTATCACTGAGTGATCTATTAATCACGCTTTCCTGTCTCCCCTGCCCTTTCTGCTTTGTCTCTGCAGCTCGGGTGTGTGACAACGCGATGCTGCGCTGTCAGAACGGCGGCACGTGCCACCACCATCAACGCTGCCATTGTTCCCCCGGCTTCACGGGCATCCTGTGCGAGAGAGCTCGCTGCCAGGGTCCAGGAGACTGCGATGACCAATTGTCTGGACAGGCCTCGCTCCATCATCACCCCATAGGCCACCAGCGCACTCTTACCCTTGTAGTGTTCCCGCTATTATTCGTTTCCCTTTGCTGAGGGACCTGAACCAAATCCTCAACCAAAACCCGAAATGCTGAGAATGAACACTCAACCTTAAGGACATGAAGAACAAAGAATGTGTGGACAATGTGCTCAGCAGACAATATAAGCAACTCTTTTTTGTATATCCAAGCCCACAGTGGTGGATAGCAGTGTTATTAGTGCAAATGGCTGTGCACTGATGTGTTATACTGAATGATAGAAGGATTTATGAAAGGTCTGGTGAAATCACTGCTGTCTTATAACTTCCCAGAGGAAACGGTCGGAGCCTTTGCTTTGTGATCTTGTCATTGGCTTATACTTCAGTAAAGGCAGACTGGATACTCCACTCAGATAATGATACCCACATCCTGAGAGCAAACTGTATAAAACTAGACACATGATTTCTAAGTATCATCTGAAGTTTAAAAAAAAAAAGTATATATATACATATATAATAGTGTGGACGGGACTAAAATCATGTTGCCTCACTGCCTCCTTCCTTACTTGCTACCATCTTCTCTCCTTTCCTCTTTTCCTTCACTCTGGCCTTTTCCCCTCACTTTCTCCTTCATGTGCTTTGGTGACCCTGGTGATTTTACTTTACAGAAGGGTGTCTGTTGTTTTGCCAAAAGCTGCACATGCGTTATCAATTCCCTAAAAGTACCAATCTAGTATGTTTTTTGGGGTTTGGTTTTTTTAAGAGGCTTTGTAGTCATGCTTGAACTCACCTGTATGGGGAAAAAAAGGTGTAACATACTGTAACTGTATTTAATTTTGTATAAAACAGATATTTTCATGACTACGCAAAACAAAAAAGATGTATTACTTGTTTTCTATTGCTGGCGACCTGTCATATAGTAGATGTGGACTATGAGTGCGTAAGGAGTTTGGTTGTATTGTTTCTTTGCTTGTGTGGCACATGGTTCTCTTCATTTTGAGAACTGCTGTCAAAACTATGTTTACATTCCCACTTACACAATACACTTCCACCAAAGCGAAAAAGTGAAACATGTCTTTGTGTTGTTGTTGAACAATAGTAACATTATTAGTCAGTAACATTTGAAACAACATATGTAGAGTTACGGGTTTATTGTTTCTAGATAGGTTCAAACCAATGACAACAGATGAATGTCATTATAAAGAATTTTAAACTCAATCACTGACCATTTCACAGAAACAACAGTTGCTGATCATAACATCAGTTAACACATAACTCCCTGGTTCTTTGTCCATGGCTGGTTATTTTACTGTGCTGTGACACGCTCTTGTTGTGCTCATGAAACATGGGAGAATGAAAAGAAACTCGAGACAAAATCCCATCAATTTTATGTAAATTTAACAAGAAGATTCAAAGAAAAGGAGATTGCTCCGCTGTCACAGAGGTTGTTCAGCTCAAGTCTGTAATCAGATCTAATCCTTGAATCAAATGGGAAGAGGGGACGTTTTTCTGAGCTAGTGCGACTGAAAGCCTGCATCCTGCTGTGGCAGCCACCACAAAGCTACACGTTGAGGAAATGAGCTTTAATTCATGCAGGGTCAATGAATAAAAATTAAGATGCATCCCACTGGGTGACATATTGAGCACTGAGACCAATTTCATTTGAGAGATTAATTGTACTCCCAAAGGTTGTCATGAAACATCTAATTGTGCTAGAGTCTATTATAAGTGCCTCTCATTAAATTACTATCTATGATAAGAGTTGCAAATGCCTTTTTTGACAGACTCTTGCTTATAAAGCATCCTTTGAGAACCAACACGGGGTATTTGAAAAAGGCTAATTCGCTATATGTAATCACTAGAAAGGTATGGATGTATTTTATTTAGCAAGCTTTGGAAGAGAAAAACAAAATCTCATGCTTAGAATTTCTGATGGAGAAAACACTAACAGAAAATGTGCAATTATCGGTTATGTAGAAAATGAGTCAGCAACATCAGGTTTGGTCTACACTTAACTTTATTAAAAAGGCTAAATCTTTGTTTTCTAGTTGAGGGGGGATGAGCTATTCTGTTTACTTACAAAAAGAAAACAGTGGAAGGCCAGATGTCCCAGTTTTCAACTAGGACTTGAATGCAGCTTACATTTGTGGATCTGTGTGAAAATCTGTCTCAAAACCCTACGTGGGCCTGCCACTCAGTGCCAAGCCCACTGAGATCAGCTGATCTCAGTGCCAACCACATCATCAGCTACACAGAAGGACATCAGCTGATCCATCGGGTGCCATCCTGATGGATCAGCAAAGAAAGAACAATCTCCAGGATCCTAGAGATTGTGATGACCAATTGTCTGCATAGGCCTCAGTCCATCATCACCCCACAGGCCACCAGCACACTCTTATGAATCCTTGTTTTGATCCCAATATTATTTATTATTTGTTTACCTTTGCTGAAAACTAGAACCAAATCCTCAACCAAAACCTGAAATGCTGAGAATTAACACTCAACCTTAAAGACGTGAAGTACAAAAACACATGTGGACAATGTTGTCAGCAGACAATATAAGCAAATCTTTTTGCTGACAGTGTTATTAATGCAAACAGCTGTGCGCTCTTGCTCTCCCCACGTATGATTTCCAGGTACAGTTAGATCCATATTGCACATGACATGTAGCTTTAATGTAAGGGGTTTTACAAAAAAGAAATCCTTAAATGTTTGGGAATTACAGCCATTTTCATACTTTCACATTTCAAAATTAATTGCTAACTAACAACTGACTGACAATCATTTTCATGAACAGCTGAGGCCTGTTGATGAATGAAGCAGACATAATATCTGAAGTTGATTCAAAGGGTCGAATTTTACGTTAGGCATTACTCTTTTAATATTGAGGCCCAGCTGTAGTTGTCCCATCCTCTGTATATTAATAATGACAATAGCCAATGTGACATCACCCAGTGGTTAATGAAAACGAGTCATGAAGCACTGAGCTGAGCATTTTTATCTTGACAACACAAGTCAGAGGACACAAGGGGATGCTGCAAGCTTACCACTCCACCCTAAAAGCACACACAGCTATAGCCCATATAGGATTCCACTGGAGCATAATGCATGATGTGAGCATCATGTTGTGTTCAACCAGACTTAAAACTAACAATTGAGACCACAGTCGTAATGAGATTCAAAGCTACGTCTAACTTTGAAATACCATCATCTGACTGAGAGGCTCTAACTGAACATTACGCTAAGGATTGCAAGTTAAGTATTTACCAGCAACAGCAATAATTGAGCTGCTTTTAAAGCCAAGGAACATTTCATATTTTGAAAGTCTCTACTCAGAGTAGTGCATATACTGTGTAGTATTTGTCTAATTTCTAGAAGTGCCAGATTTCTGCCACAAATTTGTAGTTTGTAGTTGTAGTTTATAGACTACTTGCAGTTCTGTGATGGATTCATGAAGATTCACACGCCACTAAGTATCCAGCACTGACTTCATCACAGCTTTCACTAAAAGAGCTGTAATAATTATAAAAAAGAAACATACAGGTGGACACGCAAAACCTTAAAAGCTACATTTTCTATCTTGCTTATTCAGGTATCTTATGTAGCAAGCAAGTGCATAAGCTAAGCTGCTCAGCTATAATTAGGCTATGTGATTTAATATACTTGTTTTATCTTTAAAAAACAACAGCTTTTTTATTTGGATGTCTGAAATCATTAGCTGGCGATGCAGACTTTTTCCCTGGGACATACAGCTTTAGCTTCAATTATTTCACATTATATTGCAGGCATCAGATTAATGGACACTTTCATCCTTTTTCTCTAAAATGACCTGTTCTAAAGCAGAAAGAAGTGAGCCAGAAACAGCACTCGCTAATAAAATCTATTTGGTAAAAGGTGCTATTATAATTAGCTAGAAATGACTATCCATTTCTCATCCAAAATGACTAATACATTTAATGGTAAAGTTGGCTCCATTGTTATATTCACCATGTGAGAACAGAAGGCTTCATATGTGTCTCAGCAGTAAGGGGATTATGCTCAGCTCTTTAGGATGTGTGAGTAAATTGGCAAATAACTACACTGTTATCCTAAATGCAGCAGCAACTTCATTGTCCAGCATTATATCGCCTTCAGTGATTTAATACTTTGCTTCAAGGTTCCCGTCTCCTAACTGGCTTTGCAGAATGTGAAGTGGTCCACTTGAAGCTGTGGTTATAGTTCAAGGAAAAGAAGTTTTAGAGCAGTGTGATCCAGCATGTGTGTGTGTAGAAAAGAAAATTACCTTTATGACATGTTAGTGCAATAAAACTAGTGCTTTATGACCCTTTCTCTTAGCTTTGGGCTGTATTTAGCTATTACCACTAAAAAGTTTTAAGGTTAAATCCAAGTCTCTTTCCCCTAAATACTGATGAATGACTGGATAGGGAGCATTGCTCCGACTCAAAAGCTGCTGCAACAGTCTTGCATTGAGATTCACAAGGAAACAGTCAGCTTAGCATTGACATATTTTAATGGGAATATCAATATGTTTTTCTCACTTCCTTATCTGTTTTTGCAGAGAACAAAAATAAAGGTGGAAGGTAGATATTTTTATTCAAGAATTTTTACTAACTTATTGGTGGCAACAGTGGAAGATGAATAACTGGGATGATTTTCTAAAGCATTATGATTTTTCGGTCACCAGAATTTAGACCACAGAGACAAAGAAAGGATTTTTTTTTTCTTTTTCACTAGCTCTGTTCCCTACTGTTTTATGTCACAGCAACGCCTTGTCCTTTTTCCTTTCACATCTAAGACTCAGGAGGGGGTATTAGGAGGACATTTTTAGACATGTGCAGTCCTTGTGTTCTGCCACTGTCAGCACTGGTGGCACCAACAGAAGGTTACATAACGTAAGACAAGGGGTATTCAATATCGAGGAAAGAAGAGGCTCAGCAACATGACTGGAGCACTGAGCAAACCAATATCCATATTCAGCTCTAAAATGCCCAGCAATAGAGCTCAAACTGGTGCTGTTCCAGGACAGAAATCTCCACTTTTCTGTCGATCTGCACTACAGATCGTATTAATGATCTGTATTTTGTTATCCATATACCTATCAATTTTTTAAATATTTGAATATTGATAATCTCTGTGCTAAAAATGAAGACGCACAGCCTGATTCATATTCCTTCCCCTGACTTCCCATAAAATTAGTTATTAAATTATGAATATCAAGGATACTCATATACATTTACAGCTAAATGCATACTGCTAAACTCCATTCTGTTTGCAACATGAACTTGTCCTTGACCCTGTCACTTAGCAAGCTTCAACTGCTGGTTCAGCTGTCACTGTAACAAAAGAAAGGATGAGAGGATGACACCATATGGAGAGCTGCAGTTTCCATAAAGATTGTCTCGTTCTTCGCGCAGCGGCACTAAAGCGGCCTTAGTCATTGTGATGAAAGTTGTTTTATTTATTCACTTACTTCATTTTATTTATTTAGTTACCTTTACTTACTTACTTACATTTTGTTTGTTCATACTTTTATTTGTTTGTTTTGCAAATGCTAGCTCCCATTTGAAAAAAAAAAAGTTACACGTGACTCCTCTTTACACACATCACATTAAAGGCATTTTTTGTACATTATCTTAATAAACGTATTACTTTTAATTAATAAACTTTAATAAACTTTTCAAATTTTGATTTAAACTTCAGTACAGTAATACTATATGTCAAGTAGTCAGGTTTAACCATCAGTTAGTGAGGCTAGTAAATGAGTTGGTAACAAAAGGGACAACACAACTCTCATAACTGTCTTAAAATAATTCCTTCTGTAGTTCAATAGCATGAAAATTTTATTTTGAACAACCGGTGAGTGGACAGTCTTGGTCCTTTCAAGTAAATCTATTCATTACAACAGACCTGTTTAAAATGATTTTACTGCCAAATTGGGTTCGCCTAAATGCTACCATGAGCATCCCTTACAGCCTTAAAACCTCGCTCAACCTGAGAAAATCAATAATAAAAAGACCACCGAGGTGCAGAAAACCTCTGCAAGGAGATATCTGCTGTTTTAATACAGCTACTGTATCCACATATTAGCAGAGCACAAGTCAGGTGTTTTGAATAAAAAATAAGAGCATTTATTAAAACAATAAATGGCAGTAATGTTGTTTTGCTGCCAGAATTGAGCAGAGTAATTTAGCACTTTTAGATATTTACTTTTTGAGCAAGCATAAAGAGGTTTAACACCTTATGTGAGAGCCTGAAAGAATCATGCTTGCAAACCTGCATCACCTGTGCGCTTGTGTGTACACTGACTCACCAGCATCTATAGGACTTTCCACCCCCTCCATCCTGATCAATTTTTATCGACTTCATTTCTGTGACACCACATCAGGAATGGCACTTATGGAGAGGTTGGAGCAGCATGCCATATGTGGCTTTATCAAACTGCTATTCACATTCCTGACATTGCAAGGACAGCTGGTGGGTGGTTTGCTGGCTTGGCACAGAGAGCCAGAGTACACTGGAATCAATAGACAGAACAAAGAGGAAGTTAAGCTGCCCCTGCTGAAGAATTCTTGAAATACCCATTTACTCTGTTCGTAAATGTGGAAGTCTTTTTATTCTTTAACTATTTTGTGGAAAATGGGATTAATATTATTGTTCAAAATGTTTTGATATCAGTTACCAGTTTCATCTGAACCTGTCCTTGTGTTGTTGGACACTTCTGCTACAATAGTTGTCTAACTGAGGGGAAAATAACTACAAAATATTTCTTATTTGCTTAAAAAGCATAGATAGCTTTAAGCAGAGCAGTTTTATGTTGTAGAGATTAAAAGAAACCTTACAGAAAATTTAGCTTAAATCAATCTGATGTCCCCCTCATTTTGATACAATCTTTGCTACAGTTTGCAATCTTTTTCAGTGTCAAACATGATCACAGCACTTGTCTTTTACTGTTTTCTTCAGAGTCAGATCCAGCACTTCTGGCCTTCAGTGCCACACCTAAATTGCAAATCAGCCCCGTCTGGGATTGGCACCACGAGCACCCCAACACCCTGTCGAAGAAATTATTTATGTATCACACCAACACTGTCCATAAATAAAAGATACCTTTCACAGTCTGTTCCAGAGTTCCTGGAGCTTGGAAGAAATGGTTTATACTCATTTTTTCGCATGCATGCAAGAATGTGTTTTTTTGTGTTGAACACCTAGGTTGCATTACAAACACGTCTGACTGGAAAAATAAAAATAACGCACCTGGAGAATGTGTGAAAGATTGCCACCTGTTATTAAGTACAGTCTACACTCAGACTGTGATATATTAAGTGAGCTGCAGTTATGGGCTACATGTATAAACAAAAAATCCAAGTTGTTTTATGGGTATGGAAAATATATTTTCCACATGAGAGACTCAAATTATTGAAACTTAAAATTGTATTTGCATCGAGATCTATATTTGACCTTTCCGGGGATCCTTTTGGTCCTAAATTGCAGCTGTCCAGGTCAATTGGTCTCTGACTTCTCCAGTCCAAGTATCCTTTGGTAAGTTGCTGTTCCTCGAGTACCCCTGATGCATCCATTGGAATGGGAGTGTGAATATTAGAACGTGCTTAGGCACATATAAAACTGATGATTGTGGGACCGTGTGAATGAGACTTCTACTAGAACACAATTTGAGTGCTCAACTGAGTAGAAAGAGGCTATTTAAGTACCAGTCTGTTTACCATTGGGGACCTACCTACATACTAAATACCAGAAAGATCCATCCGGCCCTTCAGCTGATCCATCGACTGTTGGCTGAAACCTGATCTCAGTGGAAGGGTGACTGTCAAGAATCCATTCTTAAGAACAGAAACAGCGAGCAAAAAGGCTGAGGTACTCCAAATTACACAAGAAATAGACTTATGAAGTGATATATATGTATATATATATATATATATGAGTTTATGTTATAAAGGACGTTGCTCCAGCAAAAAATAAAGCTGCCATTCTAAGTTTATTTTTCATGCACGAATGTCTGCATTTGGGTCCACTTCCTGCCTGCCCCAGCCCTACATGACACAAAGTCATAGCTTGAAAAAGCAACTTGTTTATTTTCAACTAATTTTCCTAATTATAAATTAGATTTAACAAAATAAGTACTTTAAGATTAAGTTAAGCTTATTTTACACATTATTTAGATCATTTCATTACAGATCCCAAAGGTAAAATATATTTTAGACCCAACTAATAAGCAAAGGCTACAACAGCACAATTCCTCAATACATGTAAATCATTGAATTGTTGTAGAAAAAGAGCACTAGAGAAAAATTAAAAATGAACTTTGGATAAAGTTTAGTATTAGTTATGCTAAAATAAGGAGATATAAATAACAGAGCGCTCACTGTGAAATATTTGAACCGATCACTGCCTGCATTTTGAAACTGACCACACAGCTGGCTACAACAAGACAAGAAATATATTTTAATAAATTATTGTAAGAGTAGAAAAGTTACAGTTTATCACCTTTTCCACATTTGCCTGCAGCTTCCCTCTCATCCACCATTCACACTGCTCTGCCTCATTTTGCAGCTTTTTACATTCTCAGCTCTACTTTTCAGGCTTGAAACCATCTGATTCTTCTGCTCTGCTCCGGATTTAAATCTTTATTTACTTGGATTAGTTCCCCTGGTTCTCCATGTGCCCACAATCCACTATGCCACAGCTCAATATTCCATACATGACCTGCAGTGAGCTAGGTGCTAAGTTAATGATAATGGATGGCTAATGTGGGTAATTGCTAATAAACAGCTAACATTACCTTGTGCACAGACCAAGTTAACATTTTTTTTAGTTAATGCTTTTTATTGCTGAAACAGGAGCTTTACTGACCTTTGAAATTCCTCCTAAAGTGTTATTCAGTGATATGAAACTACTTAACTACTAATTACGATACTCATTTGCAACAGTTTCTTAGCTCAATTTTTATGTTTAGTATGGATTCATGTTGAGTATTGATTTTTTTGACGTCTCTTATTTCATTATATATGTGCATGCTTCAATAAATCAGTGCACCTATTTTCCATTTTCCTAGCAATAATGTGAATACACTAACTGCTGGAATGCTTCCTTTCTTTCCCTCCAATTAAAGCATATTTTGATCTTTTTAATCGATTCTTTACACCTGTAATTCATGTTCTGCAGCAGACCTTTTTCACAGCCATAATCTTGACATGAAACAGTAGCATCCTCTTTTGTCACATCAACCATCTGCATGTCCTCCTTCACTAGATTCATGAATCTTCTCTGTGGTCTTCCCCTTGTCCTCCTCTCTGGCAGCTCCTTCTTCAACATACTTTGTCCAATATATTCACTATTCCTCCTCTGCACATGTCCAAGCCATGATAGCCTCACCTCTCTAACTTTGTCTCTTTTACCTGCCCCTCTGATATACTCATTTTTAAACTTCCATCCTGTTCACTCGCAATTAAAATCTTGAGATCTTCAACTCTTCCACTTCCAGGTCAGCACCATGTCTTTTTATCCGTGCCATCATCTCCAAACCATACATTATAGCAGATCTCACTACCATCTTGTAAATCTTCCCTTTCACTCTTGCTTGGTGTCCTTCTGTAACAAATCACCCCCGACACTCCTCTCCACCCACTTCAACCCTGTCTGCACTCTCTTTTTCCTCTCTCTTGTGCACTGTCCTTTGCTTTAGATAGCTCACCCAAGTTATTTAAACTCATCTACCTGCACTATCTCTACTCCTTAGATGTTCACCATTCAAACACATGTATTCTGTTGTGCTTCTACAGACTTCCACTTCTCTCCAGAGCATACCTTCATCTCTCCAGGCTCTCTTCCACCGGCTCCCTACTCTCACTACAATATCATCTGCAAACATCATAGTCCACAGAGACTCCTGCCTGTCCTCATCTGTCAGCCTCATACATCACTATTGCCACAGTTACATACTTCTCTGATCCAGCCACAAGGGGGGTCACATGCCAGTATACGTCTAGTGCCGGTCCAAGCCTGGATAAACAGGGAGGGTTGTGAAAAGCCAGAATACTTTTTCCTCTGCTGCTGTCTACTGCTGTCAGCACACAGACTTAACATTATTTTATTAAGCATTTATTCGTGATTTATTACAAAGCAGTATTGACTTTGGCAGTTAGTGAATCAAAGGATTGCTATTACATGTATTAAATGAAAGCAGGAATAGTGGCACAAATAATGGGGTCAAACAAGCAGAAGAACATAAACAGAGAGTGACAAAAACAGAGAGACAGAGACCGAAGAGACATGAAGATAGACAGCTTAGATGCAAACAAGGGGGACAAAAAACAAAAACAAACAAAAAAAAAAACACAGGGAATCAAGTTACAGTGGGGAGAAATAATAGCAGGAAGACAAAAGCCTTCATCACAAAAGGATGCCATGAAACAATGGTTCCCTGATGGAGGAGGCAGCTGTAAACATGAACACCCCCATTTGGCAGACCTGAAGGAAAGGGTTGGAGGAGAAGAGGTAGACATGAAGGGGGGGGGGGTGAGCAGGTGGGGTTAGAGACAGACAGACCCTGCCAAAGCAAGCCCCCATGACAAGCACCACCACCTCGTTAAACCTGTCCCCGGGAGTCACAGGCAGATGCTCTGCTTTTCCTATGATAATGACCGACCTGCTAAGCAGCTACCAGCGTCACGCTCCTGTGAACAACTATTGACCTCAAAGCTGTCACTCGCTTTCACGCCACTGCTGCTTCCAACTCGCCGCACTCGGAAGGGGCTTGTTGCATCATTCGTTTTAATGCAGGCTTGGACATTTTAATATTGCCTGTTATCAAACATTGTATTAAATCTCTTCCCGCTGATACGGTCCTCAGAGGTTTTGTGCACTGCGTGTGGACATCAGATACAGTGGCTACAGATTCGTGATCATCAATTATGTCTTAAGAGCTTTGAAAACATGCTCTCCAGCCTGTGCAAATTGGCATTAAGGATATGAAAGCATTACCCATTAATACACATTTATTCACCATTTTACATTTAGAAGACCCACCGCTGTCAAGCATCAAAGCGCAGTCAGCACATGGAGCCCATGAGTCAAGAGGAAGTAACTGGGGTGAGGGAGACACGGAGAGGGAGATAGACAGAGAGCAACAGTTCTCTGAGGATTAGCTCATTTAGACTGCTTTGATCTGTGAGATCTTAATTGCTGGGTAGCACTGATAGAGTCCTCATGGAGACTTAGCAACACCATACAGGCGAGCAGGGAGGAGGGTGGCTGTGTTCTTACCTTCTCTTCTTCTCTTGTTTTACTGATTAACTCGTCTCAGTTCGACAGACCATTCAGCAATGGTGGCCTATGGCATATGACTGCATATGACTATAGCAAAAAGAACTAATGAGCATTTTCTACATTTTCACCGATACTGACTAAGTCTTCTGTACAATTTCTTCTTTCCTTGATATCTTTCCTCATAATGACATTTTTGAAGCGGTAAAATCAACCACTCATACTTCTTCTGCTCTCTTGTAGGCACAGAATTGATCATTTCCTTAGGGTTTTCGAATAGGTCATGCGCCTCAGGGCCTTTCTTTTAGTGGGCCAAGTAACTGTAAGGACTTCCAAGAAACAAAGCCACTGTGGTCAGATTTAGTTATTTTTCTTAAGTTATTCTTCTACAGTATAAAAGATAAATTAATTAAGCAAAACTACCATTCATGTTTGCTCATGTTCCTGAATGTAAATACGGTGGTTGAACACACATACTATTATTGTTTTTCCCCATAAAATCCCCCAAAAAAGCATTAAAAAGAAGAATAACACATTATTTTCAGATTTTAATCATAATGTTTTGCATGTATTTGGTGGAGCTGCCGTCAGATCATACATGTCATGTTATGACAAGTCAATTCATCCACCCATTTTCTTCCGCTTTTCCAATTCAGGGTCGTGGGAGGTTGCTGGAGCCTATTCCAGCTGCTATAGGGTGAAGGGCGGGGTACACCCTGGACAGGGCTAACACAGGGAGACATTCACACTCACATTCATATCTACAGGCAGTTTAGAATTGGCAGTTAACCGAACCCATTGCATGTCTTTGGACTGAAGCCAGAGTACACAGAGAGAACTCACACAAACTCTACATACAAAGACTGCAGCTGAAGGGCCCCAGCCAGCAGATTTAAACCCTTCTTGCTATGACGCAACAGCGCTAACCACTGTACCATCATGCTACACCCCCCATCCATTTCCGTTCACTTATCCAATTCGGGATCAAGTTTCGGTTTTCTCATAAGAGCTGGTAACTTTTTCAATAATTCCCTTTTCTCTTGTGAGACACTTTATATGCACCTTGCCTCAGTACAGAAAAACATTATCTGCCATTTTATTTTGTAAGAGGTTTCATGGTCACAAGTCATCAGTTGAATGTAAATCATACAGTTAAACTCTTTCAGAGAGCCGAGCCCTCTTGAGGGGAAGTGAGAGCTCACTGTATTTGCAGTTTCAGCTTTTGCTAAACTCCCTTTTAGCCCCATATAGAGATCCAGCGGGACTGACAGGTGAAGACTAGGGTTAAGAAGATCATCCCAACAGATGAAGATGATGCAGTGCCTCCTTTGCTTTCTCTTTCTGCCTTTGTCCCTCTCTCATATCCATACACACTATCTTGTTTCTACCTATTCTTTATCTCACCATATTCCATGCAACCTTGTATATCTATTTCTCTCTCTCTCTCTCTGGCTGGTGTCCAACTTCTCTGTTGTCGCCTTTCATCTCCTTGGCTAAGACAAGAACAGACAGATTAAGGAGAGGAAGAGTATTAGGGGAGCCATTCTTTCTGCCTCTTTGTGATGGGAGGGTTACTGTTAGCTGAGCAGAACCCTCCCTCTGCTGAGTTTGGTCATTAGAGAAGCTGCAGAGCAGTGGGGGGAAAGAAAGCCTGGGGGAGTGTTTACATTACAAGAATACTGATACTGTGAGGCTCCAGTGTGTAAATCAATCCATTCTTATATTTGATAGTGAATTTAGTCTATAGTAATATATTGATAGGAGTGTATTAAACTGCAGGAAATGCACATTCAGTAATTAAGAGAACTAGCTTATATCACTGCATTAAAGTACACTGAAACCAGTTAACTTAACACACCTATAGATAAAAGAGCAGCATCTCACTACATGCAGTTTCATCAGGATCACAAGTGATTAACTGGAGCATTTGCTTAATCTGTTTGCTTAAAATACACAAATGTAGCAAATAGTAGCAAATTCTGACTTTTGAAGTCAGTGAATAAAAGGTGGAAACAATAATGTGAGCCATGTCATCTCTGTACCAGCAGTCCCTCGAGACTCTCCGATGTGCCCATCTGCACATCAATAAAGACCTTTCTGTTGACATTGTAAAACAGTTTCTTTTAGATGGCATTTTGATCCAGTTGTTACCATCTCTTACTAACATGACACATAAGAGCTGCGAAGTATAGTAATGTATAGTGTCTGCAACTTAGACACAAGTTCAGCAGTGAAATGCTATTATACGTTAGGCACCCCCGCATTTTAATTCTAACAAAGACTTTCTTATTTTATTTATTTATTATTTATTTAGGTTTTGGTTTGCTATCATTATTTACTCAGTAGGACATTTCTCTGTAATGTTGTCCTATCAGTCCCACAGTCCTATGACTGTTTTCTCTATAATCAATAATTAATCTATAATCCACCTCCTAGGCAATTATTCCAATGCCCACTTTGGGGTGGCTGCAGAAGCCCATCAATCCTGGTAGACTCCCATGTTTAACAACATTAGCAAGACAAAATGCTAAAAAGACATGAAAATGCAGGGTCAAAAACAGTGTGTGACATCATACTGGCTATATCTGGGTTGTTTTTTTTTTTTTACATATAGCATATGGCTATGACATATAGATGCATTTAACGAATATATAAAAAAATCCTTGCATTTGCAGATATTGGAAATCCTGCAGTCACATTCTTTTACTTTTATTGAGTCAAGTTATAACTAATTTAGGACAAAGGATCAACAAGTATAATTTCCAAGAGAGGAAATATTATCATGTTGCAAATTTTAGCTTGTACAATGCAAATTTGCTGAAAGTGGCACAATTTTGTGCCAAACTTCAGTGGCAAAGAAAAAAAAAATACTGTTCTACATTCACATGTTCCTACATCATAACGGCTTTCAGTTGTCTTCCCTGTTCTGTTTGTTTGGACATTATTTGAGCACTGCCTGTTCTCCACTGCGCCTCCAAAAACCGTGTCAGACACAGCTGTGATTTGTGATGCAACCTCGCAGAGCCTTTGTTCCTGCAATGTAACATTTGTCCGAAGAGGGAATAATAGCCTATCCCATTTTAAAAGTGCAATTCAAAGAGCGTGCTTTTATTAAATATTTATGTCAAACACATGGTTAGTGGGGTATTAATGTTTGAAGGAAAACAGCATCACTTAACGCCCTTGTGCTACCTTGCTCTACAGTGAACAGCAGTTACATCACCCTTGAATCATTCATACTGAAACCAAAAAAAAAAAAAAAAAAAAAAAAAAAAAAAAAAAAAAAAAAAAAAAAAAAAAAAAAAAAAAAAAAAGATAAATGCAGAAGTCTTGAGCAGTCTTTGGAGTACAGTAACTGGATGTGAGTGTGCATGCAGGGTGTCCATGAGTCTACGTGAGTGTGTCTGCAGGGGAGCAGAGGGAAGGGCAGGTGGGCGGAGGGTTTTCAGGGCTCTTGGGCAAAAGCAGTTCCTCAGCTGGGTGGTGGTGGTCTTTATCTGTCTACCATTTCCTAGATGGCAGCAGTACGAACAGTTCGTGTCCCGGGTGAGTGGGGTCAGCAGGAATACGACTGGCCTTCCTTTGCAGTCTACCAGTATATACTGAATTGAGGTCTGTTAGCTGTCCCCCGATAATCCGCTGGGCAGTTTTCACCACCCGGGCCAAGTCTTTTTTGTCCTGGACCGTGCAGCTACGTACCACACAGTCATGCTGTGGCAGAGGATGCTCTCGATCACGGCTCTGTAAAAGTTCTTGAGCAACTTGGGGGAAGAGTCCAGCCCTCTTTAGTTTCCTGAGGAAGAAGAGTCTTTGTTTGGCCTTCCTCATCAGAAAGGCAGTGTTCAGTAATCAAGTAAGATCCTCCCGGACCTCCTGTAGTCCACTATGACCTCTTTGGCCTTGCTGGTGTTAAGCAACAGATTGTTCAGCAAACATCACTGGAACAGGTGCTGGATGTCCTCTCAGTAGAGGGTCTCATCATGGTTTGTTATGAGACCCACTTGTCACAGCTCGGCCGTCAGAAATGAGAAGTGGACCCAAGAGCAGATTCAGATTCTTCAGAACCTTGTTTAAGGAGTGGAGAGAACTGTGCAGTCGTTGGTGAATAGTGTAAAAAGAGCGAGAATAGCGTGAAATCCACGAATAGCATCCTAAGATAAGTGTCAGGATGCTGCAGGTGTGTCAGGGCTGTGTGGAGTGCAATGGAGACAGCGTCCTCTATGGACCGGTTCCCCCTGTGGGGCAAACTGATGCCAGTCCAGAACAGCAGGAAGGCTGTTCTTAACGTGTCTTAGGAGGATCCTCTCAAAGCACTTCATGACTGGGGTCAGTGTGTCTGGGCAGTAATCATTTAGGCAGGTCACAGCTGATTTTTTGGGCACAGGCACAATGATGAAGGCCTTAAGGCACACAGGGACAGCGGAAAGTTGCAGGGACAGAAAATGTTCAAAAAGACCCCTCCCAGCTGGTCAGCACATGTCCTTAGAGCCTTCCCCAACACCTTGTCTGGTCCTGCAGCTTTGTTAGTGTTAATTCTCTTCAGAGAAGAAGTCACTTGGTAAAGTTGCAGGATCAGGGGGTGATGCCAGCTCCTAAAGAAAATGTGATTTTTTTTATCATCAGTAAATAGTGAGTCAGGATTTAGAGTGATCCCAGTTGAAGTTTCTATGTTGGATAATAAATCAGTTTCACATTTGGTTCAGTAATTCAGTTTGTCTTTAACTTCTAATCTTCTTTAAATCATAGGATAGGTGTCTGTGCAAGTGTCTGAGTCTGTCAATGTTAGATCCACTTCAAAGAAACTTTCACTAACACTAGCTAACAGATGCTAGCAGTGACAAATACAGCAGCACTTACTGACAGAAAAGTTTAGGAAATCCTCAACAACTCATCTCAGGATTGTTGTCTTTTGACAGAAGTGAGCTTCACTTACTCACTGACTGATATCAGATAAGATAATTTAAGAAAGATGAGATAAGGAATACTGGAAAATATTTAAACTGAAAGCCTACACTTTCCATTTAGTATTTTATTTTCTTTACATGCATTTAAATATTTATTGCAATTCTGAGCATTTTGTGAACCATGGTGTTCTGGAAAACTGTAAATAATGACCAAAGGGTAGTAATAATAATAATGCTTATTATTAGCAGAAGTAGTATTCTTTCTAAGGATGCTTGTTTAAACTTCTTAAGACAGCAAGACTTTCATCTGCAGGTTCACATTCTGAAGCTGTTCCATAAAATACGAACAAGTTCAGGTACAGAAATATTGATAAATCACAGATTTGTGCATCAATGCTCATATGCATGATTTACACACTGTTAGTAAATGTTTCAGTCATTGACAAAAAACACACAGAGCTTCATCTTTTGGACCCTGTGCTCATCCTCTCATTGACAGTCATGGGCGACACTGCCCTGACGTTCTTTGAAAAACAAAGTGCTGACTCCAAACAGGTTTCCAGCTATTTTGCACCAACGTCAGAGAGAAGTAATCCATTTCCCAGCAAGCCCCCCTGCCATCAAAACTCATCA
Source organism: Etia nguti (assembly GCA_015106755.1). Taxonomy (NCBI): domain Eukaryota; kingdom Metazoa; phylum Chordata; class Actinopteri; order Cichliformes; family Cichlidae; genus Etia; species Etia nguti. The sequence goes on from VUQG01002736.1 coordinate 69,811, forward strand.
GGAAAAGTGCCTATTCTAATCAGTGGAGTGTAAAATGACTGATGAAATATTTGCACAGATGAAATTTAATTCAAACAGGAAAATGTATATTGCGTAACAAAGTTAGGCTTTGGTCCACAAGCTAGAACCATGAACTGAACATAAAGTGGAACTCTGATAATGTGTCCACTTTACCTTGTACACAGTTAGACAATGTCCCCCACTGCTAATCATTTTTGACTGGGTTCCTTCTACCATCTGGGGTATCGCCCCAGCTGCCCTGTCAGATGTTTCGCCTTTGTTTAAGAAGGTAGATCATTTAGCCCACTTTATGTTTTCTTGATGTGAAGGGTGAAGGCTTCTATTTCTTGGGTATTCATTTTGACCCAGGGTTCATCCATATATCTGTACCAGTGGCTAGGTGCTGTCCCTTTGGAAGCGCTAAGAGCTTTATGGATGGATGGAAACACTATCATGTCATTAAAGCTTTAGCCAACTTTTATTTGGATATAAGATGAATTGTGTTCCCCCAATTTTGTGGAAGTAGTTTAACAGACAGCATCATAATGTTTAATATTACATGCAGTCTTTGACAAACTGTGTTCTCCTTGGTGTTGCTCTCTCAGGCTGATGCTGCAGCAGTTTCCACTTGTTGCTTCAGCCGATGCATTTAAACACAATCATGGCAGCTGTCCTATTTTACATGGAAGCGATACCTGCAGCAAACAGGTGTGAGTCTAGAGGTGGGCACAGGGTGTACTAGACCATATTAATTTCAAGATTTTTGTAACATTTTTCGGATTAAAAGTGAAATATTATTAAATATTGTATTAATTAAATATTAAACTGTTTAGAAATAAAAACATAAAAATAAAAGCTTTTCTCACAAAAATGTGCATGGGTCAGTAACCTCTGAGCCACTGACCTGAGGATTTTAGGTTGGACACTGAATTATTAGTAATATTCATTTATGGCTACACCGTCATAACACAAAAGTTTGACTCATGTTAATGTCACAAATCCTTCCATGATGACAGAGTAAAGGTAAATTTGTATGCCTTAGTTTACATTGCGTATATATCTTATTTTTATTTGACTTTGACCTTTGACTGTACTTGAGATATTTATATATTTTTCATTTAAGCAAATGTTTTCTTTAAAAAACTAAATTTCAATACGGCACATACATACAATCAAAGGCTTTAGTTGAGGTTTTTTGACAGATGTATGCAGTTACATTTAAAACATTGCAATTTTTAAAATGGAAACAAATGAGCAGTTCATTCTGAAAGATCTGTTCTTCTCTTTTGAATATTTATAATTGCTCATTTATAAGAAAAGTATTTCTTATCTGATTAATCAATGGAATAATTCATACATTAATCGATTACTAAAATAACTGATAGCTGCAGCCTTTAATTAAATGCTTCATTTAGGTCAAGTAGTAAAGAACTGAACATTGGCCAGCATCAGCAGTTCTTAAGATACTATCATAAACCCTAAAAAGAACACAGTCTCTGTACTGTTTTGCTGTTTAAAACCTGTCTTAAATTTTTTAAACATGTTGTTCTGACATAATGCTTCAAGAAGCTGAAGACAAAGAAACTTCTCCAAGAGTTCTGCTATAACTTTTAGATTGTTCTACAATTGTTGGCCAGATTTTTTAGAGGACAAAGAAGTGTTGATTTTGAAAAGTAACCAAGGGGCAGTGACATTCAGAACCTGACGCAGAAATTTTGGACGTATGCTATCAACATGCCTTGAAGAATCCTTCAGTTGCACCGGAGTACTTAAAAGCTCATCTGCAGAGCCTGGTATAAATGAATATGAAACATTGTTTGGGTAAGGGACATCAATAAAGAATCAGGAGGCATTGTTTTGGATTAATTTTATTCTTTAAAAAGTTGAGAACGTTTAGAAACCTAAGAAATTCAAAATCTAATAAAAATTTGTAGCGTTAAAGAGATGGTACACTTTATTAGAATTAATTCATGCATCGCTGGCCCTTGGCATCTTCACCGAATCATTAAAAGTGAACATTAAGCCTTTCATCTCTTTATAATCCATAATCTTCTTCTTTTAAATGTCATCATCTCTGGATCTCTTTCACAGCATGTCTTTGTACTGTCTTCCTCCTATCATGCCACCGGTCAAGGCAGATGGCCGCCCCTCCCTGAGCCTGTCTGTGTGTTTCCTGTCTTATTTTGATAGTCTATTGTCCTGTGTGGATTGTGTTCAGTTTTGCTTCCCCTGTCTCGTTATGTCTGATTTGTTCCTCCTATGTTCCCACATGTCCCCCAGTCTCGTTATCCTGTGTGTGTATGTGTATTTAAGTCCTCAGTTTCCCTCTTGTTGTTGTGATCTCTCTCTCCAGCTGTGTGTTCTCCCAGTTAGTTGGGTTTCGAGTTCCTTCCAGTTTGGGTTTTGTAGTTTGTAATTTAGTTTCGCCTTTTGGGTCCTCAGTCTTGCCCGCTTCACACATGTGGCTGAAACAGGAAATGTGTTTGCAAACCTGTTGCTATCTGCACGAATTCTACTTAGTGTAGTACAAAAAGGGATGTCACAGATAAATCACGGTTTATTGTCCTTTTGTTCTCTTTGCTCTTTTTCTTGTCTCCTTTTTGGATTTTTGATCTTCTGCTGCACACAGGTGAGTAGGTAAGCAGGGCCTTGTCACCTGTCTGTTTTTTTTTTACTCATCCTGGCATCACCAAATGCCCCCCTAAGCCACGATAGTGCTGATGTGTGTTAGAATTTGGGGTCCGTCAAAATCAGCATCTTGATTTTGTGTCTTTTTGAGGGTTAGACCAACAATTAGACTTGGGGCCAGTTTTACTAAACTGGGCAAAAAGTTCTAAACACAGGCTCAATCTATCTCTCACGTATCGTCAAAGCTCATGCAGCTGAATTTGTGTAGGTCCACCACTAAAACGGGCGTTAGAGCACAGCTCATGTGATCACGGTGAAAACAGTGTGTGCTGTTTATGGTCCTAATTGTTTGATCAGCATCTATCAGAAACTTCAAAGCAAATGAAAACATCAAAATGTAAAAAAGGAGCTGCTATTTCTTGTACCTGACTTCCACTCAAGTCTTGATCATTTTCAGGATAAGGTCCAAAGTCAGTGTTGTCATCCCTTTATTTTTGTGCATACACTTCCAGGTTTGTTTGTTTTTTGGTTTTTTTTTGGGGGGGGGGGTGTTTTTCCCCTCTTTGTATATTTACTTTTGGCTGAATATTTGCTTTTATTGCTATGGTTAAAATGTCACTGTTTTCTGTCCACTGCCATGTCATTTGTCTATGTCTTTGAAGAGGATTTCTTTTTGAATTTCAGCAGTCATTCCTATGATTACAACGAATCCAGTGAATCATTCTCTCCAGATCCAGATACCTTAAGATGTCTATATGAACCTCTGGAACCTACAGCAGTTGTGATCCTGTGTATCATCTTCACAGGCATCTCTGTATTGGCCATACTCGGAAACCTGCTGGTAGGATGGGTGATCAGAACCAGCCAAGAAATTTTGGCTCCATCCAATGTGTACCTGTTCCACCTGACCATAGCAGATGGACTGCTGGCTTTAAAGCTTCAATTCTGTGTTGCAGCACTAACTCGAGGATGGCTCTTAGGAGACTTCCTTTGCAAACTCCTCCACATCGTCACCGAAGCAAACTTCTACACCAGCATCATCTTCCTCACCTGTATTATCATCGATCGTTACCTTGTGATTGTGCACGCCAGGGAGACACTCAAGAGTCACCAGAAGATGTGCAGCAGGATCCTCTGCACAATGGTGTGGGTTCTCGGTTGTGCCCTTGCTCTGCCCACTCTTTTCATTTGCTTTGATAGCTTTGACATCGGCAGCTCTATCGCATGGATTATTGTTGAGTATTTACCTTACAACGTAAAGTGCCTTGAAGCAACATTATGGGTTTTGTTTTTGGTAGTGTTTGTATGCGTGCTATTTTGTCATTCTGCCTGTAAATATGATAACTGCAAACATTTTTGGATGAATTCAGGCGAAAAAACATTGTAGGTGTGTAGAGTGGGGTCACGTTAACAATCAATTAATAAGACTAAACCGTAGTGCTCTAGTCTCAGTGAACTTGCATATCTAATAAATTGCCTCCATAGCCTGCATAGAGAGGTGAAGCTAATATGATGTGGATTCTGTGAGTATGTAAATATTGCATAAGCTATATGACTCAGCCCACAGTGCCATTCGCCACCAGATTCACAGATTGTTGCTCGAAGACGTTTTCACCAATTAGTGCTGCAGACAACATGAAATCGTACCTGAAGCACTGCAGGCTAACCTTCCAAGTCAGAAATAAAGGTAGTCTGAAAAAAAAAAGCTTTTAAATTATTTAGGCACCTTTACTCTGAGTCATTTTACAAGCAGAGCATGAATGCAAACAATATATTCAATAAAAGTATGGGTTTAATGTACACGTACAAGCTTTTAAAAAAAGATCCACAAAGTTTGTTTTCCAGAACAATGTCCTGAAAAGGAGTTAAACATCATGTTATGTTGATTATGTTGAGATTGGTTGTTATGGCAGTAACACAATGACGTGTTATTGCTGACAGCTTGTTGATGCTTATTCATCTGTCAAAGTATTATTGTATAGTTTGTGTTGTTTATGTTGATATTAATGCGCATATAGATCTATAGCGATAATGTAAATAGTAATAGTAATTCATATTTTTATACCTATGCTTGTTCCGTATCCTCTTCTGGTTGAGGATTACAGTGACACCATCTGTTGTCTCCAATCGGACATTACTGCTAAGATGGCATTCAAACTTCCTTTAAGACAAAGTAGTAACATAATAATTGTAGCAATCTGTTTCTTTTGTCCCAGGACAGTCTGCTTATGACTCGAACACTTTATTTTCATATTTTTAAAAACTAAATGATTATATTTGACTCCTAAACTAAAACTGTGCTTGCAAGGCAAACACATATCCAGTCATTAGTTTTGTTTTTTAATAAACCCAAATACATAAGTGGATCATGTATGGTGCTGCTGCTATAAGTTGAAGAAAATCATTTCATTACTTACATTCTGGAAAACTGATTTGTTTCCAAGCAAAGGTTCAAATCTTTGTTCTGTTGCTGACTGACCCAGGAAAAGTGGTGAAGCAGGACTGATATAGTGTTGTTTGACCCATAGAGAGTATAAAACGCATGCATGCAAAATAAAACTAATAAATGTTAATTTGCATGTGTAAGTTTTTATTTGTATTGTATTTGCTTTAATTTTTTCAGAGGGGGGGAGGTTATTTAACTTTTATATTTTACAGCTCAGTGTATATTCACTCACCAGCCACTTCGTTAGGCATGGCTGTTCAACTGCTTATCAATGCGAAAATCTAATCAGCCAGTCACAGCAGCTCAATGTATTTTAGCTCATTTTAATCTTTCAATCATGCAAACATGCATGTTTTTAGAAAGAATGTTATACAATATTTGAGATGTTTAAAATGGAAATCCCTTTCTGTGCCAAACTCTATTTTTGAAAGACTGAGACTTTATGGTAACAAAAAAACAGACTGAACTGTTTGAAGAGTACGGCTATCACCACCTTCAGAATCAACGTCGCTGAAGATATAAATACTGGAGCTCAATAAAAATCCTAAAATGCCTTTAGTTGATTCAGTTGTCTTAGCTAATTATAGAGCAATCTCCAACTTTCCTCTTATTTCGGAAGAGTAGTTGTAGTAGATGAAGTCAGGATCTATAGTGCTTTACTGACCACTGCTGAAGGTTGCGAATGATCTAATCGCCTCTGATAATGGACTCATCTCTGTTCTTGTCCTATAAGACCTCAGTGCAGTGTTTGATACCATTGACCACAATATTTTACTACAGATTAAACATCACTGATATTAAAAGATATGCAACCCAATATCTTGAACCGTATGAACCATGTGTCTTCTTCACACATGAAAGTTAGTCAAGGAGTTCCACAGGGTTCTGTGCTAGAACCAATACTTTTTACATTATACATGCTTCCCTTAAGTATTATTATTACTTTATCTATCCATGAAGCTAGGTAACACTCAACAATTAGTTAAACTGCAGAAATGTCTTAAGACATAAAGGCCTGGATGACCTCTGATCTTCTGCTTCTAAATTCAGATAAAAACTGAAGTTATTGTACTGGGCCCTTACTTACTTGGCCTCCAGAAACGCTGTGAGCAACTGGGGAATTTTTGGCAAAATATGTGCTTCAATGTCCATAATAAACAAATATATAGGACTACTTTCTTTCCTTTGCTCAACAACAATTAGAGACCATCCTGTCACAGAGTGAAAAACTAGTCCATGATTTTTACTACTTCTAGGCTGGATTGCTGTAATTTGTTATTATCAGGATGTCCTAAAAACTCCCTGAAAAGCCTTCAGTTAATCCAAAATGCTGCAGCAAGAGCACTGGCAGGGACTAGAAAGAGAGAGCATATTTCTCCTATATTGGCCTATCTTCATTGGCTCACTGTTAAATCCAGAATTGAATTCAAAATCCTGCTCCTCACATACAAGCATTGGATCAGGTGACCCTGAATCCTTCCTTAGTTATACTGCAGTAGGCTCAGACTGTTGCAGGACATCATGTGAAGTACTGAGCACTTCTATACCAGTGACCTCTGTTCATGCCCCAGGTGTTTATAGACCACCACAGCATGTCATTAAAATTGTGTGCCTTTTGTCTTTTCATTTTTCTCTTCTCTTTCCCCTAACTCCAAACTGGTCATGGCATATTTTTCATATATGTTTCTTCCTGTTAAAAGGGAGTTTTTCCCTTCCCACTGGCACAAAGTGCTTGGATTGCTCCAGAATACTGTCAGGTCCTTATCTTACAACATAAAGTACCTTGAAGCGATGGTTATTGTGATTTGGCAGTATAGAAATAAACCTGCAACTGAACTGAATATAGTCAGTGGAGCAAACATCAAAAAGTGCATATTAAGTGAACTTTCTGGGGGCATATCTTGTAGCCATGACTCCTTCTGTGTCAGCATAATTTTCTAATAAAATCATAGATCATGTTGTTTTAAAAAAGTTTGGGTTTTTTTATATATTGGCCATGTACAAGTGTTTTTCTGACAAAACATCTAAAAGTTACAGATAAATAAAAAATAGAAAGCAACAAATATTATTTGGGAGAATAAAAGACATCTTTGCTTTTAAAAAAGTTATAAAAGGTCAAATTGTCAAAAAATGTGATAGTTATTTTGTTAGTATAAATAGTGTGATAATTTTAATCATACTGCCTCAAAGAAAAGTTGATAACAGTTGTGTCAAAATTACTTATCAGTATCATTTTAATTGCTGCTATATATATTAACTTTCCGCTGCGGTTCATTGATCAGATTTTAGCCTTCCCGTAGCCTTTCTTGAGAAATAGTGTCTTTGAGATGTACTAATAGCGCAGTGCTTTATTGTAGGTAAAAGATTAGGCACATGAAACCAGTTCAAGTTGTTTATGGTGTTTAATTCTCTTTTCGTTTCACAAACTGGATGAGAGATTAGTGAACATACTACTGGGCCATTTGATTTTCTTGTTAAGTTTCAAGTAGGTGACATCAGCTTTTTGCTTGCTGTAGTTTAGTATCTGTACCAACAACAGAAAACACAGATGGCAATGGCAATTTTATTCTATAGCACATTTTATTAAATGCCAACCCAATGTGCTTAACACAGAAGATAAAAATAAAAAATTAAACAAAATAATTTTTCTAAAACAGTAATTTATAACAGTAAAAAAATTCATGGATAACAACAATGTTTATATTTTAGCATTAATGATATAATTGTTTGTACATACTGGTGAAATAACCATTACAGAAACATTAAAAATTGTTATCTTAATTACCAACACTGTTTATTTAGGGCAGAGGTGCCATAAACTTTACACGGGGTGGTGGTCTAAATCAATTTAGGAACCACTGTATAGTAAGCGAATTACAAAGTACTGAATGACTGCCTTTTGAATTAAATGTTTAAAGATGAATCTTTAATATATTTTATGTCCCTGTCTTTACTAAACATCTAAAAAGGTAAAAATTTGTTTGGGAGGGTTTTAAACAGCATATTACACTATTTCAGAAGTTTGACTTTTTTGCTTGAAAATGTCCAAAAGAAAAAAAAAGCTCAGTGTGACTTTTAATCTGTTTCTCTGGAAGGAGGTTTGGTAATAGTTTCTGTTAAAATATCATAATTCACTTATCAGCATGATTTTATCACTATGTTCAAAAGAAGACTAATAACTTTCTTCTGCAGCTAACTGATCAGATACTGTGAGAGCAACACGGTGTCTTAAATGTGTTAATATTGGCTATTTAGCCATTGTTATTGATAGTCCCCGATTTAAAAAGGTAATTGGACAACAAGTAACCATCAGTTTCATTGCCAACTGAAGCCTGTCTGCTCATTTGAAAAAATGCAAAAAAAAATTATATTTTGCATGGTTGGATCTTAAAAAAGTTCCAATCAAAAGTTTAGGACCACACCTCCAAAAAAACCCTGTAAATCCCCCCAAAAGAGAAATCAAAGTTCCAAACGTGAACTCAGTAATGAGTAGCTCCACCATTATTATTGATCACTTCAAAAAATTTGTTGCGGCATGCCTGATGCAAGCGTTTCCATGAGGTGAGTGGGAACATTTCTCCAAGTGGTGAAGATGGCTGCACGAAAGGCATCTACTGTCTGGAACTGTTGTCCATTTTTGTAAACGTCCCTTGCCATCCTCAATTGGATTTAGATCAGAGGAACACGCAGGATGGTCCAAAAGAGCGACGTTATTCTCCTGGAAGAAGTCCCTTCTGCTGCGGGTATTGTGTACTGTAGCATTGTCCTGTTGAAAAACCCAGTCGTTACCACACAGACGAGGGCCCTCAGTCATGAGGGATGATCTCTGCAACATCTGGACATAGCCAGCGGCCGTTTGACACCCCTGCACCTCCTGAAGCTCCATTGTTCCACTGAAGGAAAAAGCACCCAGGACCATTTAGGCGCCCCCTCCCCTGTGGCGCATAGAAAACATCTCAGGTGGATCTGCTTGTCATGCCAGTAATGTTGGAAACCATTAGGAACATCAATATTAAATTTTTTTCTCATCAGAGAATAAAACATTCTCCCACCTTTCAATGTCCCATGTTTGGTGCTCTCTTGCAAAGTCCAAACAGTCAGTTCTGTGGCGTCCAAGGAGACGACACCTCTGAAGACATTTTTTGTTTTTGAAGCCCTTCAGTCTCAGATGCCATCTGATGGTTATGGGGCTGCAGTCGGCACCAGTAGCAGCCTTAATTTTTTGGTCGAGGATCATCCAGTGTCTTGACAGACAGCCAATTGGGTCCCTCAGCTGAGTGCTGGTGAAATTGTTTGGGTCTTCCACATGACATTTTTGTTCCATAACCCTCAGGATCATTTAAGAAGTTCCAAATGACTGTCTTACTGCGTCCTACCTCAGCAGCGATGGCGTGCTGCAAAAGACCCTGCTTATGTGGTTCAACAACCCAAGTCTTTTTGCTTTTGCCATCAGAACATCAT
>VUQG01002737.1:0-16319 GCA_015106755.1 Etia nguti
GGCAGAAATTTCCTCACATCACAGTTTAGATTAAACTATGACAAATTTTTGGTGGGTGGTTTTCTAATAAGGATCTGGTGATTAAGGGCCATGGTACTTGTAATCTCTAACACACACGCCTTCACAAGCATCCACAGAGGATATCCTGTTTAAATGCAACTGTTTCATGGCTTGGCTTTATTGTGTGTTTAAAATTTCTCAGTGATATGTATCATCATCATCAATCTCTCTCTTATACACTTCAACTTTACACCTAGACTTCATAAAATGATGAGGCAGGAGTTGTTTAGAGGGTCTTTTGGGTGAAAGAAACAAGCAGAAAAATGTCACGTAACATACTAATAATATGCTATCCCCTAAATGCAAAACATTACATATACTTCTGACTAGTTTACAGCTTGTTTTTTGTAATTTCTGATCCTAACATTGAATAATTTGTATTTCTTGTGCTACAGTTTCCAGATGCTGCAGGTTATGTAGGGTTTGCTAACCTCCCAAACCAAGTGCACCGAAAATCAGTGAAAAAAGGGTTTGAATTTACCCTCATGGTTGTAGGTGAGTGGTCGGGCTCTCAAGTTTCAAAGTGGGCATACCAGAAAAAGTTTGAAGTAGTCCATATGTTTTCTCTTGAAAGTAGAGATTTATAGTTTAGTCTCTGTTTTTCAGGGGAGTCTGGTTTGGGCAAATCCACATTGATAAACAGCCTGTTTCTCACTGATCTCTACCCTGAACGTTACATCCCCGGTGCCGCAGGTATGCCCACACACTCCCATACATGCACATACACACACACGCACTCATGCACACTTTAATATTAGAAAAAGGCCTACTGCAATGTCTCCAGCAAAGTGTTATTTCAAGAGGAATGCTGAGAATGCTGCAGTCTCAAAATGTGACCCTGCCCTACTTATGACTTGACTTAGATTAGGACTTGGGCTCTGGCTTGAAAACAATTATCCAGGCCCGCATAGTTCAGAAAACACATATCTCTCTTATGTGGCAAAACCGACAATTGCATCTAACAAGTCACATAGGTTTGGGGAAAATCTGGTGCAATTTGTCTTATGATTTCTCTTTACAGAGAAAATTGAGAGGACAGTGCAGATTGAGGCATCAACAGTGGAAATCGAAGAAAGAGGAGTGAAACTTCGTCTCACTGTAGTTGACACTCCTGGATACGGCGATGCCATCAACAGCCAGGACTGGTGTGTTTTTTTTTTTCTTATGGTTTTTTTGTTGTGGGGGAGTTAGAACAACTTGAGACGTGTCCGGCGTGATCTCCTATCCTCCCCACCTGATGTGCTTTTTTTCCCAAGTTTTGTCTCAGGCTCCTTATTTCCTACCTCTCCTCCCCCTGCATTCCCCGTGTCTCCTATTATACTCAGTGTGTGTATGAGTCTGTAATGTGTTGGTATGTGTGCTTACTTGTGGGGCGTCCTACTGTCAACGTGGGCTCTCTGTCCAGGATACGTTTCCTGTTAATTGTGCTAGCATAGCTGTATTTTTACATTCTTGGGTCCTCTTCATAACAACTCCACACTTAATATTGGAAAGGAAAAGTTTCTTCACTTACCTTTCATTTTTTTCTGCAAGATTTGTGTGCCACTTTTTTAGCATTTAGATTATGAATGTTAAAAAGTAGATAAATTAAACCAAATTTTAAGATCTATTAAGAAATGAAAGACATACAGTAAATTTCAGACAACAGTTTAGACTACTGAACTGAGATGAATTAAAAGTTAAAACTGGTGGAAGTGTATGATTTAAACATATTAATGTTATGTATGTTTGGTTGCTTTGTTCAACACTGAAACATGTAATTGGCTTGATAGAAATAGGAATAATATTCATTCTACAAGTTGATTTTCATATTTGACTGTTTGGCTAGAAGATATGAAACTGCACCCGTCAGCTACATTCTTTATCTTATGAGTCAGAAACAGATGGTGTGAAAATGGCTGCTTTCCTTCTTTCCTTTTTAAAAAAGTAATGCTGCTGTTGTAAGGGAGGTTGAGAGGGTGTGCCAATTACAGCAACAAACCTTTTCATTTTAAGTTGATTCCATAGAATTTCCAGCTCTTACAGGGACATAAACCCCTTCAACTGGAAATGATCCATTCATTCAGTCATAAACGGGGAGGAATTATAATATCAGTGATGTATTGCCTGACATGTAAAACTACACTCTAAAGGGTCTTTGTGAGAGTTAAAGCAAGTTTCTGAAGATCTATATTATCCTGTGTGTTTGATTCAGTGGAATTATGTCCTGGCCTTATTCTGAGAAACTATTTCTTCACTTCGACCCTTCTAACGTCATGCAAGGTGTTTGACAGTTCTAACCTGCTCTTTGTGTATGAGAAAATCTAACTTAGAGTGAAAATAACTTATGTATTAAAACTAACAAATTCGTTATTGGTGCAGATAAATGTTTTTTGGGGACGGGGGGTTCTTTTTTTCATTTCAGTTTTAAGACCATCATCCAGTACATCGACAATCAATTTGAACGATACCTCCATGATGAGAGTGGGCTGAATCGCAGACACATAGTGGACAACAGAGTGCATTGCTGCTTCTACTTCATTTCTCCGTTTGGACATGGGTAAGCACAGACACAACACTAAAGGCACCAGAAATGAGCTGAAGTTGTACTTAACACACTACTTTTAATCATGTTTGATGGTTCTAAAGCAGAACTTCCTTAATTTGGGTATTTCAAAACTACACAACTCTTGCTGTTTATGACATCTTTAACATCAGTGTTTTTGATTAACTTTAGTTCCTTTTACACGTTTTAGTTCTGCTTTGTTTCTCAGTACTGTCATATGTTGTGAACGACAGTTTTTTCTTGTCCATTGTTATCATTTTTGTAATTTCAAAACAGTTTTTCACTGTGTTCTAATTGCCCTCCTTGTACTTGTTTCTTTCCCAGCCTAAAGCCACTGGATGTGGAGTTTATGAAGGCCATCCACAGCAAAGTCAATATAGTCCCAGTCATTGCCAAGGCTGACACACTGACTCTGAGGGAGAGGGATCGCCTGAAGAGGAGGGTGGGTTTGATTATACACCCACAGACACATAATTTTAATCCTAAGATGTCTGTTTTCTGGTATATACACCACATGTAATCATCTTTATTCGAATACTACCACAAAGCCCAAATGCCACTTACTAAAGACGCTGATAATCCAATTACCAGATATATGTGTACGCCATTAGAAAGTGGCTTATAATCATAGAATGGAACAAAACAGTATTATATAGCGTATCTGTCTTTAATAGCAGCTTAGCGTGTCAGACCTCTTTGCGTTTGTGTGAGATAGCACGCGTGCACTTCTCTCTGTAATTGCGCTGATGAACGGCTTTAAGTTCTTGTGTTTCTGATGATATCACCAGATTGTTTAAAAGTAAAGGGAGGGGCGCACCAAGAGAGGAAACAGTAGGAGGGATGGACTGAGGAAAGTGTGTCGTATATAATTTAGATGAAGCACATTTCATCCAGTTTCAACACATCCCAGATACTTCCTCTTGGACCTGACCCAAGTGTCTGTCTGCCTGCCTGCCTGCACGCTTCTCAGCTTCCTGCTGTCCACAGGGGAAGGACATCGTAGTACCACTCATCACACACACTTCACAGCAGTGTGTTCAGCTGATAACGTCTCGCACTTAAGATGATTTAGTAGGATTTTCCTTATCTTTCCTCGTCTTATTTCCTTTTCTATGTCTGTGAGCCAGTTTAACTATTCCTTATTTCTGTGCTTTTTGTCTAAATTCAGAGAAAATCAGAACTAGTTAGTTGATAATATGGCCTTTTCTCTGTTTTTTATGTAATCAATTCTATGATTCTAATGTCAAAATGTTGCCTCAGACTCTGAGAAGTTACGTCAGAAATTCTTTTAGAACTTTAGCACTTTTTATATTTGAAATGATTAAGTGAGAAAAAGACCCAGTCTTTGCAGCCTGGTAAAAAAACATATTGTGCCTCAGTTGCTAATAACTTTTTTTTCTGTCAGCCCTCTTTAATTGAAAGTCAGCCTGTCTCCTCACCTTCCCCGGATGCCCAGACCTCCCACCTGCTTCTCATTCAGGTCTCGGAGCCGGTGGTCTGGCAGGCGTCAGGCTGATTGGCTGACCGGAGTCCAGCTCTGCTTTGTTCTCCCAACCAGCCAATCTGTTTTGTTAAAATCCTGAGCTGTTAAATTTCTTGAAATCACCGATGCAGTAACTTAGCAAATAGAAGGTTACAGTTGGTCATTCAGGACATTTCTTCTTGTACTTGCTGAGACAGCAGGATTTAACAGTGGGCACACATGAAAACTCAATAACTGCACTTAACTGCACCTCAGACCTCAAGTCTGTTCCTTTGGCACTTAAGATTAAAAATACCATGTTTCCTGCCATTGCTGACCCCCACCTCAAGCTAAAGGAAACCCCCAAGCTTGTTGGCTTTTTGCTCCAGCTGCCAGCCTTCAGCAGGTCAGCTGTCTTTATCAGAGTTTTGGCTCAACTTTTGTTTAATTTTGTGTGTATTTTTCTCCATTTACTATAAAAGTTTAGCCAGGAGAAGTGAAGTAAGAAATAATAAGGGACTCTAAGGAAATACTGTAACAGTATCACTCTGATCTGACTTCTTTTAAGCTAAACTTTCAGTTTGTTCACATGCTCTGCTAAGTGTTCCCTTAACAGACAATTCCCACTGTACAATGAGCAGCAATTAGCTGCAGAGTTTAACAAAACTGTCAAACTCACGCATACCCACACCCAATAAGATCTATAGCATCTAAGGCGATGAAGAAAACATTCTTTTCTGCACTGAAACCAATTTATATGTAGACGGTTTATCATTTTTGGTTTAGTTACGTAATTATTAAACATGTACTCTATCCTATCTAAAGATAGTGAGTTCCTGGACAAGCTATTATTGTCAGGAAATATAGAGAATTAGTGAGCTATCTTCCACACATTAAAAATGGCACCCTGTGTCTCTTAGGAAGGCATATTATTCGTACTATCTCTTGTTTGTTCACAGTCTAGGCATGTACAACTTTTATCTCCATCTTTGTATAAATGAGTAAACTGCAGTGGGGCTTCTATGCGGGCTTTGTGTATTTCATATAAACAAGGATGCCCTACTTTGATGACCGCAAAACTGTACTTTTTAGCGTCAATATTACAATCTTTGGTCTTTAAAAAAAAAAACAACAACAACAAGATGTACTTGTAATTAGATAAAGGGTTAAAAATGCACATTAATTCCTAATGAAGTATTACATGTTTTGTATGTCACTTGTAGTTTGATAAGTTATTACTTGTCTGTTTTTTACAAAGACAAAGTGTCTCTGGATGTGCATCCTTTTTACTAAATATTACAACACAGCTGAAGTTTAACAGAATTGTACTGATTTAACTGTTGAAGTAAAAAGATGAACCAGTGAACAAGAGACTCCTTTTACAAAGTGGAAGCACATAAACTCTACTGCTGCTTTCCAGCATTTTGAGTTACATTAAAATGAATCATGTACTGGGTGAGATCAAGAACTTCCACATCTCTGCCCATAAAAAACAAAAACTGTACCTGATTTCAATGTGGGCTCTATGCACTTCAACGTGGCCTCCTTTTGTACCTCTCTACAGCTCCCAGCGCATCTGCTTTCAGATGCTCAACCTGTTTATTTTCCCTGAAAGGCCTGCTTGGCGTTGGGATCATTACCATAGTCCCAACTGCCGTTGCCATCAAAGTCAGTTCAGATTGACACAGGACTTGATGTTCACTCTGTACAAGTTTGGCAATTATGGTGAAATCGCAAACGTTCTTCTTCAAATAGTCAAAGGGACAGTAAAGTGGATATTGTCCAAAATGAAATCGGGCAGCAGAACATTTCATCACACTCTTTACATAGGAAATTATGTTGGAATGAAAATGATGACTGACTAATTTACACTGAATTCAGGATATTTCACATATCTTACCCAGTAATCTGGTTTCTTGCATGTTTAGAAATTTGACATGCCATAGTAATCCCCATTAATCTCTATTAAGTGTCTGTCGGGAAAATGGACAGGAGTATTTGTTGGGTTGATCAGATTAGTTCAAGTGGCTCTTAGGTATACGTGCCTGACTCCCGCTGTACAGTCCTGTACAGTACGGCACCAAGGCCTTCCTTTGAGGTCAGAGCACTATCAGCCAAGAACCTGCCAGAAAGCTGAATGCTGGAGAATGATTGATAACCTCCAGTGTTTCTCCCACACAATTTATTAGTTTGTTTTTTGCAGAGCACTTTCTCACCGCTTGGAGAATTTGTTTCCCCTCCCTCAAAGGCTCGTACAGTCCTTTCCCTATTATTAGTGGGAAACAGCTTGTATAGAACAATATAAATTTCCTGCAACGTGTCAAGACTGTTCCACTGACAAGACACAAGTAGCACAGCTCAGGCTCAAAGGACAAATTGAACAAGTGTCTCATCGTTCACCGAACCCCTCGTCATTTGCCTGCGTTTTAACCAGTTCTTCCTTTCCTGGCAGTGCTTCCCCCACCAGCCTACTATTTTCTTGCCCTCCATCTTTGTGTCCTCTTTTGTTTTTTGTTTTTTTAAATTTGCTCTAATGCCAATTTCCTTCACCAGAGTCATTGTGGTCTCTAGCTCATAACTTGCCCTGAGGAGGGTATATTGAGGGTCTGATCCTCTCAGTCTGGGACCCTAAAGTCATATCCTGTGTGGGGATTTAGTCTGAAAGTGCTTTACTGGTTGTTTTCTGTTTGAGAGAAGAGGACGGTACACAGCTGGTTTAAAGTGGAATCCAGATGAGCAAAAAAAAAAAAAAAGAGTTTACCAGGCTGCAAAAAGACCTTTATTCTTATCTAAAAAATAGAGTGCATATTTTTATTTTTTCCCTTCTGTAGCTACAACAGTAAAATTGACTGATTTCAACAACCACCTTTTTTGTATAAAATTTCCACTAAAAGAGAGGAAGCTTAAAAGACCAATACAAATCCAAGATTTATGTAAACGTAACTAAAAACTGGGCCAGCTGCTTGACTGGTTGCGTCACTATTAATATTTTTTTAAAGTGACAGAAACCAGACACAGAAACCCAATTAAATAAACACTGACAACAAAAAAATTGACTTGAACTGAAAGAATCCAAATAGTTGACTGAAAAGGCGTAGGCTGAAGCTACAGCTTTTTACACCGATTCTTTTTGCAAAACCTGTATAACTAGATGTCACCAAAATAAAGGCGAAAGAAAATAAAGAAAATAATACATTAAAAAAAAAGAATGAATTAATAAATTCAGTACAAAAATTTATGTTTCATAAACAGTGATCATACTTAACTTGTTCACCTCTGGATTTTTTGGAACTTTTTTTTTTTGCATTTAAACTTTATCTCTCTAATTTTAATCGCTTGTACCAAGTTTAGTTAAATGGCAAAATCAAAGCATGATTAGTAGTCGGATATGTTACTCTAGGAAAGCATATTTTTGAGGTAATTATACACACCTGATTAATGATATGTAGTTATGTGAGTTTCCTGATCAGCTCCAATTTAAATTCTTATTGTGCAGGCTTAGACTGGTGCGTTATCAATGAGGTTAGGGGGTGATCGCAAGTTCCTTGTGTTAGTCCTGATCAGCTTGTGCTTGATCCTTTTCCTTCCAGTGTTTCAAACAGGGTGATATATTTATTTTTATGCCCTCCTTAGGGAACGTGCCCTGGCACAATGACCAATCTCCAAAGATTTTAAAATAATAAATAGGCCTTTTGTCTCATGGTACACACTCTCTGTTACACACGATTAATTGCTTTCAAGTGACGAAAGTGTGGGTCAACTGTAGCGTTAAAAATCTGAAAAGATCATTTCTGGACTTTGGCTTACTGCTGATGACTCACTTGAAGCTGTTGAGACCCTTTTGATTAGCAAATCAAGTCACAAAACCTGGTTTGTGGTTGTGGCTGTCCTCTTCTAAATCTCACATAAATACAAGATTACGTGAATGGCTCAGTTGTATCTCTCCATGCTCTTTGATCAAAGGAAAGGTGGGTGGTCTTAACTGTACTAATGCTTAGCCCAGACAATAGGTGTGTGGGTGGGTGTGTGTTTGTGTGTTCATTATTACTCAAACGATACCTTCTTGGTACTATGATTGTGGGACTTCCTTTGTACTTTACATCAGTACCTCACTTTGTTTCTGCGTGTTGTGTTGTTCTACTGGTGCTGCTGTGTGTCACAATTAGTTTTGTACTTTTAAGGGAGTTTTCTGGGGGATTTAGTCTGTAGATAGTCCGGTCAGAATGGCTTTTTTAACCTCTCTTGTTGTTGTTCTTTTACTTTGGTGAATCACTGACCTCCTAAAGCTACAAGGCTCCATGCACGTAACATACAAGCTCTGTTCCTGCTACTGACGCCAGATTATACCAGTTGAACACAGTATGGTAGCACTTAGGTGTGTGTGTGTGTGTGTGTGTGTGTGTGTTTGGTTAGATGGCTGGTATGAGATCTAAATCCCCCTCTGACCCCCTCAGATCAGATATTGTTGGGGCTCCCTTACCCCCTCAGACTCCCTGCAGGCAGTAGAGAGCCGGTTAGCTGAAAGGCGTTTCCTGGCAAGACAAAAGTGTTCAGTCTCATGTGTCTTGAAGTCAGCAAATTGTATTTGGAAGCTAAATAGTAGGAAGTTTATATGTGAAGATATGTGAAATGTGTTTTCTGGAATATTAATTACAAAGAAAGAGTTCAGTACTCTAACAAGTGTTCATATTTGTTGACATATTAAATTAAAAGTCATGTGCTTTGATTTTGTGAGAGAGAATTAGAAGTCTTGTTATGAGTTTGGAAAAGTCTTCAGGTTTCATACCTTTCTAGACGCCAGTTTTTCTATGATTATTTATCAGTTGTTTAACAGCACTGTCCCTTTTATTTTTTGTAAGACTATATTGCTGCTTGTCCATATTTCTCCTTGTTTGTCAAACAGAAAGTTGGAATGCATCGTCAGACCCATCAGTACTCTATTTTGCTGAGATTTACTATGACTTGAAATATGGGGAAACTTGATGCTTCTGCTGTATCAAGGCAGCCTTGTTGAAGTGCCTTAAAATATTAATAGAAAATGTGTTTTTGACCATAATATTTGTTTATCCAGTGTGAAAATCCAGCTATAGCTCATCTTTTAACGCATTTACTTTCTTGATGATGGCAATAGCGCTGATTACATTTGTTGCATTTGTTGTTAGAAATAAAATAAATGCTCTTTTTAATTTTTTTTAAAATTTTGTAAATATTTTAAAGTCTTTCCTTCAAGCATCTCTTATATAAGGTTGTAATGTATTAAGGAAATTTGTATAGTGGCACCAGTATGCAAAGATGGTGAAACAAAAGATGCTCTCCAAATGACAATTCATTGACAAATTTCACCTTGATTCTAACATTTTATTACTATTAAAATAAACAGCTAAATACCAATGCCAGTATTAGTTCCAGTTGACCTTTGAAGACCTTACAGTACTCCTAAATTAGCTCTTGCCTTCAGAAAAGTAAAAATTCAAAATTAAAGTAAGTGCATGGCTTTATAAGGTGTAGAGCAAGCAGTAGTTTACACACAGTTGGATCTACTAGAGTCTTACAAGAGGCACACTGTGGATTTCCCTTTAATAATGTCTTCAGCCTTGGAAAAAAAAGGGGCCCATGTCCTTTAATCTCATAACAAGCCTCGACCCTCCATGTGGGTCAGTCGTTACAAATCTGTTCAGTTTCTGTCAGTCTCCAGTGAAGAAATTGGAATAGTGTATCATAAGGTTTAAGGAGTTTCTGGTATGAAAGAAGGTTTAAAAGCAGCTGAAAGCTGCTCGGATGTCCTGCTTCTAATGGCAGGGATGCACTGTTTTATTCCCATAGCTCCCTTGAAGAAGCTGGCATGCAGCTTCAAAGTTACATAAACCTTATTTAAAGTGCTCTTGGTCTGGTCTTTAGTCTTCCGATTCTTACTTGGTCAGGGTTGATTAGAATTGAAATGCAGTTTTTTGGGGTTTGTTTTGTTTTTTGTTTTGTTTTTTTATCCTTTTTGGCTTTCTGTAATGTTTTCCTTCTATGTCTGCATTGCTGATTTCCCAAGAATACTTTGCTCCATGTTTCTCCTTCCAAGTATTGTTCCATGCCACAGTTTTACTTTACTGGATACAAATCAGACCAAACCAAGAGACTCAGCTCTATCCTCAGCAATCACATGAAAAAAAGCTTTAATAGTTGGGAGTGTTTGCTTGTGCATGCAGTCACCTGTTGAATGTCAGAACTACAGTGATCACCACAATCCTCTTTTTTGTTTCTGTGTTCTTTTCTTTGGCTGGTGTTTGTTTCCTTTCAGTGATGTTTGTTCATAGCTTGGCAGGTGTTTGAGTCATTCATATTCTTTTTTTGCTTAGCTTAGGAGAATGAACAAATCCTGAAAATATTTTTCCCCTAGCAGGTTAAGAGATGAAACTGTAATCCCTTTAATGATGGGTTTGCATTTAGTTTCTTTATGATTGGAGGTCTTGGCTCAACCTGCTTTGCAGTTGAAAAGGTGCTTAGTCACATCTCCCACCACTACACCATGTGTAGTTATATCTATGTATAGACCTGCGGGTATGCTATATTTGGGCTGTACATAACTTTTACAGTATATTTCATACTGCTATTTCAAGAACTGAGTGATAGCAGCTTTTCTCTGTAAATACACGTCTGGCATGACTCACCTGCCGTTTGTCCCATTTCTAACCTATCTTCAAACCTAAAAGTACCATATCATATTATACCCTCACACTGGACTCAGAGCTGCCCAGCATGATGGAGTCTTTCTACAAACAGCACTTCATATTCTGTGATGTAAGCCAGAGATGTAAAATGATAAATTGTTGGCTTCCTTTTCTAATTAATACTCAGGCAGAGTCTGGAGTTGCATTGTTTGACTGCCGGTCTGACAGCATTGAACAAACCACTAAAGCCAATCATAACAGCGGGGTGGGAGTGTGTGGCGTATTATGGCCTGACATGATGGTCATAAAGTTAACTTGGTTCCCACTGCCAATATTCCAGTGCCAAGTAAAATACTCAATTACGAGAAGGAGAGGCTGGTGTAGTGTTGGGGATTAAGGCCTACATTGTGTACAGTAAATTGGCAGGAGACAACAGGTATTTGGAGCAGGTGGTGGTTTTGAAATCACATGATCCATTAGCGGTCTTGATTATAGGTCTCAGCCTGTGCTAAGCACACGTTACAGAACAGAATAATTCAGGTAAACAGCCATTTAGGATTAACAAGGTCTGGAAACAGATGATGGCAGACAACAGACTTGTGTTTGCGCAATGACTAGATCAGGTTTGTAGATATTTAATTGTACTTTGCATTTGTGAAAATATGTGTTATTCTGTTTTTATCAGTTCTTCAGTCAACTTTTTTTTTGTTGGATTTGTTTCTGTTTTATCACATATCACATCTGCATTCGTGTCTAATCTAATCTACTTGCTTTACAGGATTTGTTTGTTTCATTTTTTTCCTGTCATTGTGTCACACATGTTTATTTTCCCGCTGAGTGCATAGTTTCCCAAAATTCT
This sequence comes from Etia nguti, assembly GCA_015106755.1. Classification (NCBI taxonomy): domain Eukaryota; kingdom Metazoa; phylum Chordata; class Actinopteri; order Cichliformes; family Cichlidae; genus Etia; species Etia nguti. Next base: position 11,586 of record VUQG01002737.1, read on the forward strand.
CTATGTGCTACCCCACCAGAGTGATGTTTATCAAGCCTCCATGTTGAAGGTCCCTGTAAATCTGGTGTTTGAGTACATGAGGGAGAAAATGAGGCTCTAGCCTGGTGTCACGCTCTCCCCTCGGTCCTGCAAAGCCTGTTTGTTTTTAGATCTGCCCCACAACAATACCCGACTCTCCGCCGCGCACACACTATCTCACATAAACTGCGCGCAGAGTTCACTGAGAAAACAAGCGACAGCCATAACAAGGACTTAAACAGGAGCTGCGCTCTGTAGGAAAAGCTGCACTCACTTCCCAGGCTGCTGGCTGACTCACCACCATCCTATTATACACTATAGTACTTGAAAGTCCCCAAAAAAGTCAGGAAAACAGCGCTAGACATTTTTTGGCACCATTACACAAGACTGCATTGTCGTTTTCAAAATTCTCCTCTCGGGAGCACAAAAGCAAAATGCAGCTTTGATGTTTACAATAATAAATACTGACATCTGTCCCAGCGGTAGCAGAGAAGAAAGCTCTTTTGTTTCAGCTTGTTTCTTCACCGGTCAGAGAAGAAATAAAGGAGGGCGAGAACTTTGTTTTGGACTCGTTGGAAGTTTGACGCGCACACAGGCTATTCTTTTTTTCACCTGTCTAACCTTTCTGTTTCAACTCCTTCTCCTCCACAGGGGTCTTTAATTAAATGTGTTGCTGCAACAACAGGTGCTCACTCACACCCTCCTATTACTCAGAGCTTCCTTACTTTCTGTTTATGGGACAGCGGCTGTTATTTTCTACGTATAATTCACAGTTTACAGTGAATGCACTGTGAACCAGTGCACCATTTTAGGACTAGAGGGGTGCTTTAAGAGCAGCTAATTCTAAAAAGAGCATCCGCATAAAGATTGAAATATTTTTCTCTTTCCTTTTTCCATAATCCTGCTGACAGACAGCCTGAAAAACAAGTTGACATTGGTCTTTCCAGAGAAAATGTGTTTGGATGAACTGCAGAAGTACCTATATGCCGAGCTGGAATGATCTGCTGCCGTTATCAGCTGTATTGATGTTGTTTTAGTTTATTTTGTTTTAGCTAGGATACATGATTAGTGTTTTTAATAAAAATAAAATGATCCTCATTGGTAGCAACAATGTGAACATTTTACTGTTTTCAAATGAGGTGACATCTGACTTTCTGGACTGCTGGAGTACCCTGTTGATAAAGGTCAAGCTGACCCGTCTTGTAGTATTCGCAGTGGCACGTTTGTTGGGCTCGAGTTGAGATTCCCACAGTTCAGGATCACAGTGACGCCACAGCATGGCCTCTTCACTCTGTTTCTCTCGTTTCCACTTCTCAGGTCCTGGACGAGATTGCAGAACAAGGGATAAAAATTTATCAGCTACCTGATGCCGACTCTGACGAGGATGAGGAGTTCAAGGAGCAGACTAGAGTCTTAAAGGTAAGGGACACTCAGCTGATGCCAGCTGTTACGATAGGAGGTCCGCCATTTCCCTCTGCTGGTTCTCTTCCCATTCATCTTTGCTTCCCTTCACTGGAACTGCTCCTCTCTGATACCTTTATTTTCCACATGTCTTTCCATATCCTTTCCTCTGACTTTGGGTGTCCACTAACATTTAACTTCCTTTCCCAGGCAAGCATTCCTTTTGCTGTCATTGGCTCCAACCAGCTTATTGAAGTGAAGGGGAAGAAGATCCGTGGTCGTCTGTACCCCTGGGGTGTAGTAGAGGTGGAGAATCCTGATCACAATGACTTCCTGAAGTTGCGCACCATGCTTGTGTGAGTATCTTTGGTTATAATTTGAAAAGTAAAGTCTTTTAAAACCTAACCAGAACTTTTGCCTTGTTAAGCTTGTCACTGCCAGAGATGAAGTTAAAATCTGAGCTCTGCTGCCCTCTAGTGTTTGAAAATGTGATTGGTGTCTGTCTATTGCAGGACCCACATGCAAGACCTCCAAGAGGTAACTCAGGATTTGCATTATGAGAACTTCCGCTCAGAGAGGCTGAAGAGAGCGGGCAGGTGGGATCCTGTTTGATATAGCAAAACACACATTAGCTACTCCTGTTTCATTCAGTGTGTGTAGTATTTATGCCTTCATTTGTCCTGCAGAGCTGTGGATGAGGATGTGTTGGATAAGGACCAGATCCTGCTACAGAAGGAGGCAGAGGTAAGAACACACAAGAAGCAGATTTGTGTATTTGAGCAAAAGTGAAAAGCAGTGCACACAGACCTCCACAGTCTGAAATCAAATTTAAAAAATGCTAGCCTGTGGCGCTTTTTCCACTTCACTCATTTAAGGCACAGACACATGTGAATAATTTATCGAATATTCACATTTCAGTCTTACATCATTACAAGTATATTTACAAATTTTCATCTTCTTTGCAAACTACATAGAAACCTGTTCAGTTTTAAAGAGAAATAATCTGACCTGTAAACCTTTGGTTTGAGGTATATGTGGAATACTGTAATGTTGTTAAGGCTGGTCACCAAAGAATGTACTTGTTTAACTTGTAATTTTAAAAGGGATATTTGAGGGACATGTATTGATTTCTTTGGTAAATAATTTAAGACCCCAATTGTAATACACATTGTACCCTAATGGATTTGTTTAAATTTAAATGTAAATCTATACGAATAGATACATATTCTTTATATAATACAGCAATGATTAACAACACCTACAAAAAATTTAAAATGAAAAATAAAGTTTTGCATAAAATTTAACAGTACTCACCCCACAGTTCACGCATGTCAAAAACATTCTTTACCAGAATGAATTGTCATCTGTTAAGTTGTAGGTCTGTGATATTTAAGGACTTTATTTCCAATTCCTCATTGTGTGTTTAGTGCTGACTCAACAAAATTCCATCGTGGACACAAATTTTGGTGACCCTGAGGTTGAATGTGACACATGAAACAAATGCAAACATAGAACATAACATCACATTCACTGGGAGATGATGTAATGAACACGATGCATATGAAAATCAAAAGAATTAGGATTTATAATCTTTTTTAAAAACATGTAGAGGTTAATAATTGCTGTTTGCGTGACAATGTTCATGGAAGCATTCATTTGGCCACCCGTTAAGGAAGAGACAGTGTTCATACCAATATATGCACATAAATATGCTACGATCGTTATATGAGAAGATGCTTCCATTTTTCAAGTCCACATGATAAAATATTCACCACCCAGATTTATGTTTTAAAGTTATCAGTCACTGAAATCATTCCTACTCATTTTGCTAGCTGTTGAGTGTGCAAGGAAATTTGGGAAATACAAAGTGAAGTTTGGGAAAAAGTTTTTCTAGTTTCGTTTCTCTCCATGTTCAATACAAAACCATAGAGCTTAACAGACTGTACCGGGATTTTTTTTGCAAAATAAGTAAATGAAACTTTATTCATACAATAAAGGCTATGGATGTTTACAGTGCTTCACATTTGTCCAAACTAAATCAATTTTCCAGGCTTTCAATTCAGCACTCAAAACATATTTTCATGTGTGTGTTTTCAGGTTTTTAAAAAAAAAAAGGATTTCTATCATTTTTCTTTTTTTTTGTTAAAGTAACAGAACTAAACAGATGAAAAGCAAAAAGCATAAAGCAGTCCTGATTTCCCAGTGAAATCATGATGTCTGTGAGCTATAAATCTGTAAATGTAGAAAGGCTCAGTTGATCGTTTCATCTTGAAAACAGTTCAGTAGAATATTTCAGGGTGAAAAATGGCTGACATGGTGTTCAGACAACACACGAGGATCTGATGACTGAAGTAGGTTAATTCCAGTACTCGGTGTATAGTCAGGTGTAAAGGCAGAATCACACTGAGCCTGCAGCACTGTAACATAACATTTTCAAAGGTCATGACCACAGTTTTAGAAGCTGCAAATGCAAACCAGGAAGCCAGCCTGTTTTTCTGTCTGGTTGTATGTTGGAATGCAAAAACATTCTTATTTTCACTCGATATGCATTGTTAACCTTATGGGCCGCTGAGCCTGCATGTCATCAGGTCATAAGCTGTTTCCTGATTGCCTTTGATTGGCCTTTTTCTGTTAATGCCACAGGGAACCATAGTGAGCAGGTGGAGTGCAATCAGAGCTGTTTGTAAACAATGTCTCCAAGCAGGATATGCCATCACTTCCTGCCTGGGTGTTTTTTATAGTGGGAACAACTTCAGTAATGTTAGGAACCGAAGCCACAAAGCCAGAGGGATCGTTTGTTTGGCTGATTTGTTTACATGTCGTGAGAGGTTTTGCTGGGAGGAAATATCACAATGATCTGCGATACTCCCTAGATTCCTAAAAGGTCCCAGAGTAAATGAATAAGTAATTGTTATTTACTTGAGAGGTACTTGGAAATAGTCGTGTACTGAGAACTGATTAGGAGTTCCGAGTTGTGCCACATTCAATGATCGGATAATGGCCTCATCCAGGATGGTGACGAGTCTGCATACCGGCAGGAAGTTGAGCAGCTGGTACTCTGGTGCAGTCAGCACAATCTAGAGCTGAACACGCTTAAGACTGTAGAGATGACAGTGGACTTCGGGAGACATCCCTCAACACTGCTCCCCCTCACCATATCTGACAGCCCCGTGTCGACTGTGGAGATCTTCAAGTTCCTGGGTACCACCATCTCCCAGGACCTGAAGTGGGAGACCAACATCAACTCCATCCTCAAAAAGACCCAGCAGAGGATGTACTTCCTGAGACAACTGGGGAAGTACAGTCTTCCACAGG
>VUQG01002741.1:10148-28276 GCA_015106755.1 Etia nguti
AAGATGGATGGTTAAAAAAAAAAAAAAAAAAATCAGAACAATCAATATTGGGTCACATATAAGATAGACCAAACATACCGTACTCATTTCCTTGTAGAAGATGTCTCGTAAATTTGACACAGCTGAAAAGACAGCTGCATAGCATCCAATACGACTAAAGGAGACAGAAATGGACAAGTAATGTGTTTTAAAAAAGATAAATCATTACAAATTCAGTTAATATTTGAATAATATCCAATATTGAATAATATTCATATTCATTCTGACAGAATAAATATTTACTGTCAGACCTGTCAAAGAGAACTGGGAGCTCCTCTTTCAGATCGTTATTGATCCCCTCATAGATAACTTTGGCAGTATTCATCTCTTCTTTTGCCTGCAAAATGAAAAAGAAAGTCCATTTCAATGCATATGTTTCAACAAATTAGGGTTGATTACAAGGAGATATTGATGTTATTCTAATTACCTTGCTTATCTTGATATCATCCCTCTTTTTTGCAGTCTGCAGTGCCTCTAGCTGGTGAAGGGAGGAGTCGTAGTCAACCAGCTTTCTGCCCCTCTTGGCAATTTTGTCCTAGAGTTTTTACAAAGGAGAAAAACAGAGTCATACATATTGTCTATGTATATGTATGTGAATTATAGTACATGTTTGTCTTAACTTGGTTTTGTGCGTTTGCTCTCAGGCTCTTTGTCTGTCTGCATATTAACTTATGTTTGCTTGCATACTTGTTTGCCTTACCCTGACATCAGGGAATTGGCTCACGTAGGACTCCATGGTGCGTACGGCCTGGTCTAATAGCTTCACCTCGTAGTCATTCCACAGGAGGTCCTCCCCCTGCATCACAAGTACAGCATAAATATTGCATTAATTATGCATAACAAGGGGAAAAATGTGGGGTCTTGTTCCCCTGGCGATCCATGCATTTCGCTGTTTTTCCACTTGTGGAATTAAAATGTGCTGCAATAGGTATTTTTTTAGTACCACTGACCTCAACAATGGCTCCTAAATCTTCCTCCCCAGCCCAGTCAGATTCATAAACATCAAACAGAGACTGGGAAAGGCGTCTTGAAGCTTCACGCATGTCTGTATAAAGCAGAATCAACTATTTGAGACCTGCAGAGGGCACAAATCCACAATTCTACAGCATCTTCAAACAAAGACTATTTTCACCTCTAACTGCATTAACGTAGATCCTCAAGTCCTTGTATATTCGGTTCCCATCAGTCTGTAAGTAAAGCATAAGTATACACATGATTATCTCTCTTACCTTTATGAACTTTTATTATGTTTGATTCACTGCTTATAATCAATAAATCAACCATGTGTTTGCATATACTGCAAAATGTGTTAAGACAGATGTGAGAAATTTTCTGCTCAAAGTCTTTTTCTATTTTTTTTCCAACTCCCATAATAAAAACAATGCTGGGGGATGATTACCTGCTGGTCATTAAAGTTTTGGAGACAATGTTCAAAATGATCATCTCTGGTCTCCATTGACTTTCCCAGCCTTTGCATTACCTGCACAGAAAGCACAGAAAAAAGCTAAATCTCAAAGAAACAGCAATTAAATGGCAATAAATTTCTCTTTCTTGCCATAGGGGAATCAGGAACTTGCAGACTATGTACCTTTTCTTTGCCTCTGCTCAGCTGTCTTTGGACTTTTTTAGCAAAGTCACCAGAATTGCCTCTCGGACTTGTCTTGTCTGCCATATTTTGTCTTGTCTGTGTTTATTCCTAAGAGGAAACAGAGGAAAAAAATATATCACAACACTGTCGTGCAACATCAAAATTACTAAGTGTACTTCTGCAGAATGTCTGGCCCAAATATATTTTGCCTGAGAGCAATGTTAACTTTGTGGCTGCTATATCACAGTATTAATTTCAATTTGTTGCACCTTCCATACAAATTAAATGCAATTAAAGTGATTACAAGTGATGAAAACACACAAGATGGAAATCACAGGTTGGAAAAGTAATGCACACCAATATACTAGTAATATGAGAGAATAAAATAGGTAAAACCAGGTTTAAAATGTGCATAACTACAGTTAATAGAATGATACAGGATACATTTAATTCCTAGCAGTATTTGTAGGCAACACACGCTGATGACACTTGCATTAGTAACCAGAAACCAACAGACTAAATGTGGAACAAAGACACAATATTCTATATATTTTTCCACACAATATTCTATATTTTGTAGGACAATATGGGATATGTTACAATCACGAAAACAGTTGAAGTACTGTTATTCGGCACTTGACTTCACTGTAGAAAGGTAGACCCAAGAATACTGTGGAAGTTTCTGAAAATGTAGGAGGCAGAGTTGCCTCTAAAGGGAGGCCACAGGGTGGCAATGGCACCCTGTCAAGTGTGATTGCCACTCTAGCCTGTTGCCCCACACCCGCCAAACCCATTGGACGAGAAAACTCTTAAAGGCGGGTTTTGGATTCTGTGAGTTTACATCCCTGGAGAAACTACACTACAATTCGCCAAACATTTCTGGTGGAAAAGAATTACTACTGTGTCTGGAACAAAGAATAACCTCACAACACTGCTGAGTGAGAACATTGATAGAGAGAGTTATGGATTGTAACTTGCCGCATTTACTCAAGTACTTTAAGTACAATTTTAAAAATATTTCTCTGCTATTTCTGTACTTTGTACTCCATACCATTTATTTTACATGTATTTTTTTGTTATTTCGGAATGCTCTTTAAAATTACTGTATGTATTCTTCTTTTTTTATGGGCTTATCTGCAAGTCTGATGAATAATGTGCCGCTGCAATTTTTTGTTTTAACAGATCGTTGACCATGTGCCTTTTTATTGGAATTTGAATAACTACAAATGCAAATATTTTTGAAATCTGTGAAAAATTGCTATTTAAATATCACTTTGATTAAAGAACTTTCACATAATAGTAGTGTAACCATTAAAGAAGCATTAAAACGGATTTTGGTAAATACCAATACTGTTAGTTTAGGTCAAGTAGATGCAAATAAATTACTGTGACATTAACCTTACATTGGGTGGTGGAATAAATTTGTTAAGCACTGTAATCAACCCAAAACTAAATTGCAGGGCCCTTGCTGCATTGGCAGGAGCCACATATAAATAAGGCTACTGTATATAAGTGTGGCAGCAGGGTGTGGTTCTGGTTTTGGCTCAGCTGTGGGGGGAGAGGTGAACCAGGAGGTTCAAGGTTCACTGCTGAGGAGAGGCTGAGTGGGACAGCTGTTGCACATTGACTAATAAGTCTCTCCTACTTATGCAGGAGCATGCTGGCACCAACGCAGGATGGAAGCACAGACAATAGCTGGAAACCAACTGAGAAATCTAACCCTGAGTACACATGGCCATGCCGGGTTGTCACAATGTGCACGACGGGAAAAAACACAGTGCTAGAGTGTGAACAGTTTTTGCAAATAAACAATAGTGGCCAACATAAAGCTGAGTCTTTGTGTCAGCAGACAGCATACTAAGTCAATAAAATAATCTCCAGCAGCAGCATTTAAGTCACATACACATTAATGTATCACAGTTTTCAAGATATAATGTTTAAATTCTTTGTGACGGTAAATCCCAATAACAGCTCGAGCTAATTTAATGTTGGTGAAAATTGCGTCAAGGTCACAAGCAATGTGAAAATCAGTAAAAACTTTTAAAATGTCTTCAAACTTCACAACAATATACTAGGCCTTGGGGACATGAGTACCTAGGTTAGTATTTTGACCTTCATTGTTAGCACTTAAGGTCAAAGTTGACCTTGAAAAATTATTTCAAGGAAATGTATTGAATGTGAAAGGGCATGGAGAGAATACAGCACACTTTATTTTTTCAGTCTGACACCCTGCGTCGTCACAAGTTGACATCATCGTATTGTAAAACTCAACGTTTTAGTGTTTAGTGTTGCCCTTTGGGGGAAGTTGTGTTCTTTGAGGACTCTTGGCTTTTCTGGGCCTTATGAAAAAATCCTGGAAACCCCCCTGATTCCGAGGGATTATGGAAGGCCTCAAGTGCCAAAATGAATTAAATAAATGCATTTAATTCATTTATGCATCGCTAAATAATAAATGTGTCATTGTTAATTAAATCAGAAATAAACAAGTAACTTATTAAATGTTTTAAATAAATTAAATTGATATTTAATGAACTTTCTATATAACTAATTAATGTCAAATGTAATTAATTATTTATTAATGCGTTTAGTTAACTCGTTTTGGCACTCGGAGTCTTCCATAAGGGACAGCAGCTTATGGAACTTACTTACATCACCTCCTAGAACGACAATACCCAGAGATCCCTGCGGCAACCCACTTCCAGCAGTGTGATATTGGTGAACTTTCGCCTACCCGGAGTGTTTTTATTACTTTTGGCGTAGGAGGAGTGGTCTTATGACAGAGTCGCGGATTCCCTTGCTACTCGCCGAGCTGCAGGACATGATCATGGGGAGCGTTCTGGCCAAATGTGCCATCACCGACCTGGGCATCCAGTGGGCTGGCTGGGCTCTGGCTGCGGCTTTCAAAACCGAGAAGTTTTATGACTTGGCAGGTAATCTGAAAACCCGTTTCCTAAACAGTAATTTACGACCCTGTACTCACTGCTTTTGCAGCTTTGCTTGTCTTTCAGTGAGCTGCAACTACAAAGTGCTCGAACTCGACTCGACTGAAAAGCGAAATACATCTAAAGGGGAAACAGTCGATATATCTGATCCATGTAGACTGAGTCACTTTGTAAAAGCGTGTTTTGCACTGTAAAAAAAAAAAAAGATTGTCATCATTACAAAACCTGCATTATCTAAAACAGCTTTGTTGTGAAATAGCCCGGAAGGAGCTCCTCCTTCGGCTTAACTGGCCCGTGTGTCAGCAGGGGCGTACACAGCTATCCTGGGTTGAATCAAAAATGACGCTTTTTAAGGGCCCCCATTAAACAATTGATAATTTGTTTTAATTATGCAGTGGTAAAAAAAAAAATTAAAAAAAAAAAAAGCTTAACAGTATTTCATATGGCTTTAGGGGGATATTAGTGTCATTTTTAATCATTTTTGTATTTTGTTACTGCACTCCACAGCAGACAGAATTACCCAATGAGTCAGTAAGCCAGTTTTAAATTTCACTGCACTTATTCTGATAATTGAATAACTTTTACTTTGTATTTCTACATATAGTTACCCAATTTTAGCTTTTTTCATCTTATTTGAAAGCAAACTGAATGTCATTGGGTTTTGTGTAGGTTAACACAGCATCATGTAGCCCTTATTATTGTTAATACCTCATATTACGAATTTTTTAACTGAGACAACAACTAAGATTTACAAATTATTTAAAATAAAAGTTAGTTGCAGCCCAGGTGTGACTTTGAATCTGCCTGTGACATCTATTTTATTTTAAAAACGTAAGATTACAATCAATAAGGAAGTTTACAAATTAACATAGTCTGCCTGAAGTTAGTTCTCAATCATTTGTTACATATAGAATGTCATTGCTTACCTGTCCACACCATTGACTGAATTAAAAACAAAGAAATCCCAAATTAATCACCTTGACGCTTCTGTTTTACTCGTCTTCTTCTGGTTTTCCAACTCCGCACTGTTCTCCTGTGTATTTGTACCCTTGAACTTTGGAACCAATTGTCTGCAGTATCCTGAGTAAAAGATTTATCGGACACACCTTAGTCTGCAACAAGTACAGCCACCAGCCGTGCCCACTTTCAAACCACCCTCACTCTGCAACTCTGTCTCTCTATATATTTTTCCAGGCTCTGGCACATTTATACTGCTTGCACACCTGAGTCGTATCTGGGGAGGGGCCAGTCATACCCGGCAGAAGGTGCAGACAGGGTTGGTAACAGCATGGGGACTCAGGTAAGGCAGTCAGTATTGATGCCAAGTGCCAAACACCTCTTGACCGCTCTGCTACGCTAGAAAACTAAACAGCGATATGAGCAGGTTTTTTTTTTTTTTTTATCAGAGTTTTGTGTAATTTAAGTCCTAGAGGGTCATTGGTGAGGTCAGAGGAACTAATGAATGTGAGACTTTAAAGTCAGGTAACTCGAGTTAATGAATAATGGCTTGGTTAATGTGAAAAGACGTTAAGTATGTTTTTTCTGCAGGCTGGGGACATTCCTCTTCATGCGGATCTTGAAGGACGGTCATGATCGCAGGTTTAACAATGTTAGAGACAGCCCAGGGACATTCTTTGTCTATTGGACTGTTCAAGGTACTTGGAAGTAATGTAAACACCTTTTTCTTGTTACCAGAGTCCTTGACCAACAGCACCCAAGTGAAGGGAGACTTTGCCCAAATAAATCACTGTCTAGTTTCTGGCTTTTTATATGTATTTATTCTAGGCAAGAGCTGTTGGTTACAGTTACATTTATTTCATGGAAGGATTAAGGTTATGCTATTTGAAAATCATACATTTTTCCTCCATTCTTTCAGCTGTGTGGGTATTTATGACCCTCCTGCCCACCCTCATGCTGAACAGTGAAAAGCGAAATGTGCCTCTGGGAACGAGGGACTACATTGGCTGGACCATTTGGGGCCTTGGGTTTGCTACAGAAGCTATTGCTGACCAGCAGAAATGGGTTTTCAAGCGTGACCCAGATAATGCTGTAAGTTAGGACAACCCTAAACTGTATTAATGTCTCACTCACCGAGGGTTGTAACTGTACTGTCCAATTTACTTTCTCACCTCCAGGGAAAGTTCATCCAGAGTGGACTCTGGGCTTACAGTAGACATCCTAACTACTTTGGAGAAATCCTGCAGTGGTCAGGTCTCTGGCTCTCAGCCTCCTCAGCAATGCAGGGTCCCCAGTATCTCAGCGTGGTCTCCCCTCTCTTCGTCTGGTTCCTGCTACGTTACGTCAGCGGTATCCCCATCTTAGAAAAGCAGGCCATGAGGAAGTGGGGATCTGACCCAGCCTTCCAGAACTATGTCAAGAATACCCCCCTTCTGTGGCCATGGCCTAAATTTTGATGTCACTTTTATAATGGTTGAACACTGAACAGCAGTTACCTCTCACAAAGAAGCTACACACGTTCAAGTCACTGAAAATGAGTGAGGTTTTTTGTAAATTACTTTGGGTGTTTGCAGTTTTTAAATGTAAATTTGTCACATACACCATTTATATAAAAGTCATGTTAAATATTTTGTGGGGCCTTTGATCAATATCTGAATAAATGCATTTTTGTTGAGCATGAAGTCACCTCTCTTTTTACACCCAATGTTTCTACACTTTGAGTGCTGGTAATAATTTTGAGATATTCAGGCATTATTGGCATTAAGAGTCAAACTTGTTCATGGGCATCAAAGTGGAAATACTATCACTCATCAGAAGAGGCGGTATACGCCATCAGTTACAATGCTGTTCCTAAAGAATTTCATTCAAACCAACATCCCAAATGTGCCTTTAACCTCTCACACTGTACAAAGCAAGATGTTTGTTTTGTGTTGTCAGTATTTTTAATTCTAGATTTGACACCACAGTGAAGGTGGACAGGAGATGATCACATTATTGGCTCCCAGTGCATCCAATCATATTATATGAATCCAGGCCCTTGCAATGGCCTTTGACACAACCTGGTGAGCTATAGCACAATGCTATTTATAGCATTCATGATATAAACATGGTAAACTGACTGGTTGATATATAGCACCTTCTACTACAGGTATTATCCTTGTTGTACACATGGATGTAACAAGGTTCAGTATCTTGCTCTACATATATGGACTGGGGGCACCAAGGAACTAATCCACCAACTTTCCAATGTGGTAGACAATTTCACCTCACCAACTGAGTCACAGCTGATAGAAACATCCATATTGTAACAGGAAGGTAGAAATTTTCTTGAGGTTTCCCAATGTTTCTCTTAGGACTTAAAATCCAAATATAGAGTCCTCATATCAGCAATATTATTGCTTGCAACAATACAAAATTAAAAACAAATAATTGGCTCTTAGTACACCTAATCATGCTAACAATGTGAGCACAAGCCTCTCCAGTGGCTTTCGCCAATATGGATCACCAGCTCAACCAGCTTTATCTTTCCTTTCAGGATGATCCTGATGTTAAAGTGGACTAAATGGGATTGCACCCTCCTTTATTGATTAAGTTTCAAAATGTTAAGAAGCTACATGAAACAATCACAGAAAGGACAGGAGACATTTTTGTAAATGTATTTTATGAGTTATATGAAATTCAGATAGTGTATTTTTGTTCAAACTGTGTGATTATAGTTTATAAAATAATGCCCCAGTAATTGGACAGGCTAATAGCCCACTGTAATTGCCTTTTGTGCAGGACTGCTTATAAGCAACCTCCCACAGTACAAATATTACACAGAGCAATAAACACCAAAGGATCTGGTGCAGCAGAGGCTACAGCCTGCAGCACAAACCAGTGACCAAAACTCCTGGTAAAGGCTTTGTTGCCTTTCAATGACAATGAGATCATTGACATTTACTAAAACAATCCACAGCTAGTGAAGCTTGGAGCAGTGACCAAGTAGATCTGGTTGAAAGGTCTTCATTGAGTTATTAGTACTACAGCTTGTTATTAAGCAAGAAGTAAAGGGTATTTACACTTCTAAATTATATTCACTTAACAAAACACTGTGGGATGAAGACAATCCAATTAAAATAAAAACAAATGAAATACAAACATCAGCCACACAATCAATTATAACCTAGAATGAAATGCCAAAAAGAAAAAAAAATCAGTTTCTCAACTTCTGAGTGACACATGAGCTGAAAAACTATTAAAGGGAAACATTTACATTTAGAAGCGGGTCACAATAAAACTAATCATATACAGTACATATTTTCATCTATGAGCACACTTATCTAAGAGTGAACAGACAGTGCATTTTCATGTGTTATCATCTGACATGAGAATGCCACACTGGACATTTATTAGGAGCAACAGTCCTAAAGACACAAGTGTGCACAGACAGAAAAAACTATTTGGCTTAAAAAATAAAATAAAATAAAAAATTCCCACTTTACGAATGTTAAAAAAACAAACAAAAACAAAACTATAAAAACTACCATTCAGAAATAGGATTTTTAAGAATGCAGAGGAAGACTACAATGGAGGTGTTTATAGATGCAATTAAACGTTATTCATAAAATGAACTGGTCGCTGCTATTGCAGTAAGAATAAAGGATTAAATGCAGCTGCTTTGTTGTTATTTGAGGAGCGGAGAAGAAAAGAACTTTCCTTGGCGAGAAAATCCCACTGCTGATTTGCTCTTTGACCCAAATCTGCAACAAACAGCATGCATAAAAAAACAAAACAAAAAAACATGATGGAATTATTAATTAGGAGCTATAGTCAATAAAACAGAGCTGATGAATGATAATGAGATATTAAACAGTAGATTAAGTTACATGAAAGTCAAAAGAAGTCAGCATTTATGTAAATTAGGAGAGAAAACACTTTGTAGCTTTATCTTCTCAATTAATCATGAGATCATTGATTACAACGCCAGCAGGGCTGGGAGGACTGTGCTCATGTGATTACCTGGGTGTCAGAGAGGACTTCATGCGCTGAGACAGAGAGCTGGAGGAGGGGGTTTTATTGAGCTGGTGCTCCGGAGTGGTCAGAGGTCCCAGTATGCTCACTGAAATATCACAAACAGTTAACATTTACAATCTCAGCCTCCTATGAAATGTCAGGCTGTTGAAACGACTGCGCCCACACTCATACGGCAACAACAAAGAAAGTTTTAACGAACCTGCAGCTCTCTCAGGGGTGGCATAGCAGTTTGCATTTTCGATGATCAAATGCTCCAAGTTCGGCTGCTCGTTTTCTGCTGCCATCACAAACTGGGCCCAGAAATCCACTGGCAGAGCCAACAGACGCTCCACAACCTGAACAGAAAGTGATTAGTAAAAAATGGAAAAAGATCAGGGTTATTTCAGAGTATTGCCTAATCCACTTCCGCCCGTGCTACGCTAGTTAGGCTTGCCTTAAGCAAGATCGAGGGGAATTACTGAAAAAAAGAAAAAAATATGGTGTTATGCTCTTCTTCTGTGCAATATTACACTGTAAAGAGATTTTTGGTGGCCTCCAGCTGTTGTGTGTGCTCAGTCTGCTAGATTAAGCCATTTCACATAATTTATATAAATCTGTTGCCAGACACTGTCATCCTGATAAATAGCAAAATACATCAGAATTGGAATTTTTTAAAAAACAAAAAACTCTTTAATATGTTATAAATATTAGACGCACATTTTTAAGACATGGCAGCTTTCGCTGCCCATTCTATTGAAAGTATAATGCATTTATAATCCCTGAGATTTATAAAAATCTAAGACAGCTTAAAAATTATTTATGCATTCTTTTCCAGCAATAACTATTAAACAATCTTTACATTATGGAGGTACATCTCTATATAATAACACCTTCACAGGGATTCACAGGAAAACCGGGTCAATGTAGTCTCACTGAGATAAATCTGTGCTTTCATCAAGTTGGTATTTCACATTAAAAGTATTCAACCAGCAAATGTGGAAGGAGACTTTTATTGTAATGTAACCACAAGAAATGTAATGAATGGCACAGCTGCAAGAAATCTGGCTAGCCCTGGGCAAATTACACGTTTTGTTGATGCCTGCAGCGAACACATTAAAATGAGCCAACTGTGTTTGCCACGGACTTTATTATGGTCACTCTTGTCAGAGAATCAGTTATACATATTCTAAGAGTAATTGAAAAAGAAGCAGCGGAGCTGGAAAGCTTTTTGATGAAGAGCTCTTCTCAACATTTCAGATCGCTTCGGTTTAAGGCAAAGGAAACTGTGCAGTTGTAAAGTTTGTGCAACTACACTTTAAAGAGAGGCATCAGTTGCTATTCTTTAGTTTCTTTTTGCAGTAGGTGCTCAACAAGTGATTGGTGCACACTAGGATAGGTATGCAAGAGCTGTGTCTAATTTTCCAACCTTACCTTAGGCTGTCGTTTGGTATCCTGTAGGATTGTCATAGGGTCAGGATTGGGAACTGCGTGTCCCACAATTGTTGGACCAAAAACTCGGGACAGGTTACTGATGTCCATCTTGGTGTCCAAACTGTCAGCAACTCTGAAAGAATTGATTATATTCAGTACACACCAGCTGATGTATATTAAACCAAATATGAAATATATATGAAACAAATCCCGAGAGATTACACCGATATTTTAAAGAGGACCTATAATGCCCTTGTTTAGCTCTAAAATGTTAATTCTGTGCCTGCAGAAAGCTGTTTTGCATCATTCACCACTTAAAATAATCATTTATCGCAGCGGTCCCCAACCTTTTTTGCGCCATGGACCAGTTTAATGTCAGACAATATTTTCACAGATTGGCATTTAAAGTGTCGCGGATAAATACAACAAAATAAAATGACACGACCAAGACAACAACTGTGGTATTTTGTAAATATAATAATAAACGCGAATTCACTGTGTAATTGCGTAACTTTATTAGCAGCATCCTCCTGAAATGCACCAACAACAATGAGTGTAATATCCTCCTCTCTGCCCCTTAATGCTCTCTGGTCGTTATGGTTACGCGTAAATATTTCTTTCAAAATAAGACACACAACTACAACACGGGAAAAGACCCAGGGAAACAGAGTTAATGCTAAAACCCCAGAAAACCATAAATTTCAAACCCGAGCCTGAACTCTCGCTGCCCGGTACCAAACATTTTACGGACCGGTACCGGTCTGTGGCCTGGGGGTTGGGGACCGCTGATTTATCGTATACAGGCCTTAGAGCAGCCCCTCTCTGCCTTTAAGCCTTTTGATTTAGTTTAGAAAACTAAAACAGAGCATTTAGCTCACAGGGATCAACAGCACATGCGCTGATTTGAAATTTTGGACATTTTAAAAATGAGCATCCACCGTTGTTTTTGAATAAATATAATAAAAAAGTACAAAGAAAAGCATCCTTTAAAAAGTCCCTTATAGGTTTAACAGCAGAAAAAACATAAAGTAAAAACTTCAATATCAAGTTGTTTATGTAATTCTGCACATTTTTCCCCAAAAGTAGCTTAACCCAATTACAATTAGAGAATGCATATAGATATTCTATAAAGGTGAGGTACAAAAAGACTAGAGTCAAAATCTGAGCACTGATTATGAAGTCAGAATATCACCAAAGCACAAAAACAGTCGTTTGAAAAAGAAATTTACCACAGGACTCTGAAAGCCTGTGAAAAACTAAGTACACTCCATGATTCAATATCTTGTAGAACCACTTTTAGCAGCAATAACTTGCAACACCTTGATTCTTCTTTTTCAGCCAGTCAGGTTTAGATTTTTTGTTGTATTAATCAATTTGGCCCAAGCTTTAGCTGTGGGGCAGAATGCATAACATTTGACGCTGGAATACTTTGGTATAAAGAGGAGTTTATGGTCCACTCCATGCTGGCAAGGTGCCCAAAACAAGTCCAAATCATCAGACTTCCACCACAGAGCAACATGATGTATTTGTGCTGACATAATTTGTGCTGTTTAGGTTTCACCAAATGTGATGCTGTGCACTATGGCCAAAAACCTTGGTCTCATTTTCCGTAAAGACAGATGATGTTAAGATGCAACTTTGCAAACCAAAACTGCGCTGCCATGTTCTTTTGAGAGAAGAGGATTTTTCTTGTTAATTCTCCTGCTAATTACTCTCTTACTTCCACTGGGAGCAATAAGTGTATATGTAGTTTTTCAAAGGACTGTATAGAGTCCAATGAAAACTCTCTTTTTCACATGACATATAGATGAGTTATGTGGTGAGAGAAGAGTAGGTGCAAACCTCTGAAGGTGAAGAATTAAGAAAGCCAGCGTGTCTCTGTTGGGCTGTGGCAGGTCACCAATGGTTTGGTACATCAGAGCTATGCTGTTGTCGTCATCTGAAATCTCTGTGGGAGAACAAGGAAAACACATTTTTCAGTACAGTCCAAGAAATAGGGTGTTGTGACTTATGTGGATTTATTAGCAGCTAGAAGGAAAATGCATCTGACTACAGTAGGAAACAAACACTAAAAAGGCTAACAGACTTAAAGATCAATCTTTTGTTTTTGTTCCAGGCAAATTCCCACCAGAGGTTTCCATCACTCATCAAAACAAATCACAAATGTAAAGCAAAAGCACTTATGAAATCTCTATTTAATCATGTGTTGGATAAATTGCTTAACTTTCAACACTGCAGTCATTTTCAAGCAGACATTACTTTGTACTAGTAAACACACACACACACACACACACACTTACCAGCTGCGTCCATGAAGGAACGGTTGAGGCGGAAGGTGAG
The DNA here is from genome assembly GCA_015106755.1 of Etia nguti. Taxonomy (NCBI): domain Eukaryota; kingdom Metazoa; phylum Chordata; class Actinopteri; order Cichliformes; family Cichlidae; genus Etia; species Etia nguti. The sequence goes on from VUQG01002741.1 coordinate 23,442, forward strand.
AAGAGGCTCCTTGAGGTTCCTCAAAAAGTCCTTGAGGAGGCCAGTGACGGCATGGATATCATCCACCTTACTGAGCACGGGAACAGTTTTGCTACGGAGAAACTTTTCCTTCAGCTCCTTCACCGTGCGGTCAGCGCCAGAAAGACGGTACAGTCCAGCCTGAGTAAGGGGGGGGAATTTATCGGGATTATACTGATATTGTTTCAAGGGAAAATTACAGTAGCTGTTATCTGCAATGTACTGTTTGATATGAAGGGGCACCTTTGCAGCTGTTGAGCTAAGGTACTAAAATCTAGAAACAAAAGGTCTTGAATAATAAGGCCCCATCTTATCTTAGACACCTTATAGTACCATATCAGCCCAATAGAGCACTTCACTCTTATACTGTAGGCTAAGTTATGGTTCCTAGGGCAGAAGTAGAATAGGAGGAAAAGCCGTTCAGGCCCCTCTTCTGTGGAAAAGCTCCCAGTTTGAATTAGGCTTAAATTTTTTGATAGAGCTGATAGTTCAGGCTGGATCAGGTGACTGAACTCTCCATTAGTTATCCTGTCCTCCCCCATCACTCCCAACTGGTCGTGTCAAATGGCTGCCCCTCCCCAAGCGTGGGGCGTGAGGTTTCTTCCTGTTAAAAGGGAGTTTTTCCTTCCCACTGTTGCCAAGTGGTTATTTATAAGGCATTGTCCGATTGTTGGGGATTTCTCTCTATTATCGTAGGGTCTTTATCTTTCAATATAAAGTGTCTTAACTCTGTTATTGCTGTGATTTAGCACTATGTGAATAAAAAAAGTCCAATATCCAAAAGACAACATCCCCAGGACCTTTGCTAGCTCTGATTTCATTATTTTCTGTCTTCCTCTTTCACCCTTTCATAGAAATGGTTCAACTAAATATTTACTGATAATCAAAGAATAGCACATGAAATCACACATCAGAGTAGCTACAAGCAGAATAATAAAGCATTTAAATTAGAACAATAACAAAACAGCTTAATCAGCTTGTATCAGCAGATCTGTCAGTCAGTCTTTAGCTCCATTCCCACAATCATTTTAGCAAAATTTCTTCAAATGAGAGAGTTTGATGAGTCCATAACTCATCTTGTTAAGATAAAGCATATGTAGTAAAAACAGAAAAGGCACAATTGACTCGGTGGGAAAAGCCGACAGTTTTCACATGACATTGATAATTATGCACAAAAAAAGGCAAGTAAGGCAAGTGCTAAATAAACAACCCAGAAAGAAGAGATGGCAGCAAAGTCAAACAGCAATCAGCAGATCTGGAGCCCTTCCATAGCCCAATTACAAATTTAAGCTCCCAGTAACAGATTGTAAAATCTTAGTTACAGCTCTGTCTCAGCTTAAGGGGAAGACATTAAAAATAACTACTGGGGCTTGAGGCTTTACTGTTCTTCACATTTCTGCATAATATTAGGACAGTGAAATAGCACTCACTTCATGCAGTCCCCTTTGCTCGATCTCACTGATACAGTGGACCACAATGGGAGGGATCATGGGTGATGTGTCTGGGACGTAGTCTGCGAGAACACCCTGGAAAAAAAAAGACAGAATATGGGTTAAGCAGCCAGAACTGTGATTACATTTCAGTGGATCCACCTGCAAATGAAGGGTAAAAGTTTTATTACATACCTCCCCAATTTTGACTGGTGTGCCACCCAGATTGGGGATGCATGGTAGAGGGCAGCGCTCGCGACACTCGGGGTGCGAGACGACCCTGCAGTCCCTGCACTTCAGTGAAATCTTGCCAAACTTGATCCTCTTTCCGCAGGGCACACAGGATTCAGGCTTAATGACCTATAAAGACATTTCACAGGAGACTGTGAAGTTATCTACCATATATGTGAAGCTAAAGAAGCAGAGACACTTTGTTTAATGGCCTGCATAAATAGGGATACAAATAAGGAAAAAACAACTTTGTCAATATGGATGCCAACATTTTTTTGAAGCGCAGGGCTGGGTAATTTATTTCTCAAGGGGCCACAAGAGAAACTGGGACTATTGTTGAGGGGGGCACCAATAAGCTGAACTCAATTGAGCTCAATATTAATTTTATCTCTTTATAAGCATGTTAGTGCGGGTCCCCACAATAGCCCCAGTTTTTCATGTGGCCCTTTGTGGAAATTAATTGTGCACCCTTGCTATAGCGACACCAAATTAAGTCAATAAAAGAAATAAATAATTTAACACATTCAATTCTTAAAATATATAAGTAAATATCCCTTTTAATTTTTCAGTCATTGCTGTATAATGGCAAAACATATTTAATTTGGAGATAAAGAGAACCCTCCTTTGATCCGAAAGAAAAATGTGCTTTTCTAGCCACATTCAGTCAGTGCTGTTCTTTTGCATTAATGTCATTCTTACAGTTTTGGAGACGAACTCATGAAGGCGGACGCCTCCATTGCTTTGTGGAGTACTAGGCGCAGCTTTCATCTCTCCCTCAGGGTTGGCAGGCTGCTTGAAGACATCCTCAGACTTGACAGATTCAGAGTCCCATTCCATAGCGGCTGAACAGGACAGATAGAAAATAAATACCGGTACCCGTTTGTAAAATAGCACAAACCTTCATCATGCAGTTCTGAATCACCGCTACTGCATAATGAAGTTTTTTTTCAACACATCCAACATTGTTTTTCCATTAAATTATGTGTTATTACTTTTGCTGAAACACAACAGAGCCCTATGTTGTTATCTTGTTAGCCGAGTAGATGATTTTACTTACTGAAGAACAAAGTTAGCTGGATGAGACTTAGCACAATCATTTGAGCAGACTGGAATATAATTCCAGAGTAGATAAGCCAAGTATATAAAAGCTGCGTTTCTCAAAATCTAGGTAAACACGGTGATATTGTTCATATTATATATCCCAACAGTACACAATGCACAATAATTCCCAATGCAAGATAAAATAACCTACAGAAAATTACAGATCTGAAGATTTTTTTCCCTTCTCTGGTTAAATTTTGTATCAAGGAATTGTCAGTTAAATTCCCTTTAATACATTCTAAAGCCCTTTTTTGACATATTTTTTATGTTTTGAGGTCACAGATATTTTAGCTATATACTACCTCATAACAGACATCTTACCAGTCTTTCTCCTGCTGCGGGTCCAGTATGGAACAGTCTCAATGGTAGAAACCGCTTCAACAGATCCTCCATTTGCAGGAACAGTCACTGTGGTCTTTGTCACAATGGCCTCATTTCCCTGTCACAATAAATAAGAAAAGTCAGAATAACCACATACAGCCAAACTACACCAGGGCACAACAATGAGCTGCAAGACTTAGCTGCAATCTGCCATCAGCTTTTGGTGGCCAAAGCTAACAAAAACAATGAATGATTAAGATCACGTATCATATATGAAAACAATTCCCAGGACTGAATAAATAACCTACCATTTCGGAAGTTTTTCCTGTTGATCGAGACCTTTTGGAGCCAACTGGAGGACCATCAATATGATTTCTTGAGGTGCGCTAAAATCAAAACAGAATATTAACACTCATTTCCACTACCAAACAATGTCATCACTTCTCAAATTTTAAAGAGAAGAAGTAACACACCCTTTTTTCTCGTTTCTTGAGTCGCACTGTCCTCACAGTGGAGGAATCCCAATCCTGCCAAGATCAAGCATGTCATTAACAGATTTCAATTATTTTCATAGATACCTACAGGGACAACATTCTGGCATCTAGAATGCATTAGTGTATGCAATTTCTCAGGAAAGACTTCACCTTATATATCAAAGTTAAATGGGAAAGGAAGCAAATATAACACCAACAAATGAGGATTGCTAAAATATATGTGAAAAAATTGTCAGCACCTCCAGCTGTAGCCAGTGGAGAGATTTTTCATGGATTTGACAATGTAATTATAAATTTGCTGACCACTATCATATATTTTGGAAATGTCCAGCAGTCCAATCTTACTGCTCAGAGATAGTATCACAAATTGAAGACACTAAATTTGACAATGTGGCTGGCCTTGTAAAAGAAATGAAAAGAGTTTCTAGAGATAAATTTCAGACGTATTGATTAAAATGGCTTTTATATATGAACAGTAGTTTTAGATAGGGAGAAGATGGACTAATAATAATAATAATTATTATTATATAGAATAGAATAGAATAGAATAATCCTTTAATTGTCCCACAAGGGGAAATTTGGGTGTAACAGCAGCAAGAAAGACACATATACAAACAGTACACAGAACAGAAACATACGCAATTTTTTACATATTTACATAAAGGAAAATGGTTACCAGAGGAAAATGATATAATAACTATATCATATTAGACAATTCTTCCTGTGGTAACTATAGTTTTGAACATTGTGCACTGTTCATAATCGATTTTTTATGCGTGAACATTTGGCTTCATCTGGGGTCTGGAAGGAATTGATGGACTAGTCTGGACTTCCATTAATTTTCTTTTGTTGATTTTCCACAGGTGCGTGGGTAGACCTCTGGGATTAATTCAAAAAACAATCGCTATCATGTACTTAACTAGCTACTGTGTGCTTCATGTATTACCCCTGGTGACCTGTTTTGATCTGCTCTGTTTTGCGAAGTCTGTTTGCTTCTTTGAAACACAATGATAAAAATAAAGTTAAAAAAACAATAAAGTAACACAGTAAAGCAGTAATACAATAAAGCACACAGTAACTGTGTGCTTTATTGTATTACCTACCCCTGGTGACCTGTTTTGTTCTGCTCTGTTATGTCTGCTCCTTTGAAAGAAAGTGATAAAAATAAAGTAAAAAAAAAAAAAAAAAAAAATTTAAAAAAAAAAATTATTTTTTTTTTTTTTTTTTATTTTATATATTA
>VUQG01002741.1:28296-40206 GCA_015106755.1 Etia nguti
TTTGTTTTTTTTTTTTTTTCATACATTCAAGTTCTAACATGTAAAAGAGAAATACTTACAAGAGAGTCATCCGTTTTGTCATAGCTGATATCTGACAAGATGGACCCTGATTCATCTATCGTCATCAGTCTATCAAGAGCAACAGAAAATATGCATTAGATCATCTAATGCTGTTCTTTTTGTATCATTTTACTCACATGTGTCCCACCTAACTCATTAGCTGATTCAAAACTCTAAGTAGTAATGCGGTCAAAAGACTGAAATGTTTAGATGTACCCATGTCTAAGACAAAGTACCTTAAAATCAAACAAACAGTGATCAGAAATAAGAGCTTTACATTAAACAGCTTGAATTTAACATAAGACATCTTGAGTTACTTACCTTCGGCTGGCATTAAGGTTGGCTGTTGCCTGACAGTTTGTGTTCAGGAAAGCCAGAGCTGAGCGCTGTTCTGCACTCAACTGGATGCTGTTACTGGATCCCTCACTGGTCAAGAGGTCCCGGATCAACTGAATTTGACGGTCCTGTACCAAGCACGACACAAAAATGAGCCAACTGAAATCACACTGTAGCCTAAATTGACACCAACAACAAACAAGGGTTGGCAACGAGGGTCCAGTCATCCTTCATACCAGTGTCTCACAGTCAGCCTCAGCCTTTTGTCTGCGCCGTATCTCCACGTCTACTTGGTTGCGGGCATGCTTCAGTTTGACCTCCAAGGCTCCCCTGTCAGTCTCCGTTTTTCTCAGCATCTCTTTGCATGACCCTAGTTCATGCTCAGTCTTTAGCCATTTGCGACGGCAGTCATCAAAGTTTTGTGCCATTTGAATAAAGTCTAGGCGGGAAAAAATGGGAACATTACTATAGTGTATAGGGGCCTGAAGTGCCTGTGTGAATTAGTAGAAGGTAAAGACAACAGAAACCTTAGCCATAATGTACTCACTGGGTTCAATGTTCTCACTGAGAAGGTCAACTTGCGTCCTCATCTTCTCATATAAGCTCTGGAGGTTCAGCACCGCAGTCTCCATGGTGCCTTACAATTTAGGGCCCTCTGAGAAGAAATACATTTTAAAGTTCAACCACACAGAATACCGTGGATTATCCAGATTTGCCAGCTTCCTTTCATTTTTGCAAGTATTTTAACAAAATCAGATAACTTGCTGTATTTGTATGCTCAAGCAAATATGTATTTGCCGTTATTTTGAACACGCTGGCTTATTTTGCTTTTCTTCTGACCCGAGGAAAGAGTTACGTACACTAAACGCTATATTAACTGCACACTCCACAAACAACATGGCGATTACAATGGGTCCAAGTTTAGCTGGTGTATCTCCTCCATTTGCAAACTTCAGAAAGCAACAGTTACCTACATACCTGGAGAGGTATTGTACAAAAAAGCCTTTCGGTGATATTTAGCCACCACACTGATCTTTTTCCGTTTCCTTTTTTTTTTTAGCTGTTAGCTTTTCGGACCTTCGTCCACATCCTTCCGCAGCCACAGCTACACTGAGCGGGTTGCATTTCAAATTTCACGGCTACCCAATGAGAGTCGGCTGTCAACACAAAAAATAGATGCAACTTCCGTGTTTGTATTTTCAAAATAAATCCCTGTAACGGCCAGTCGCTTCACAGGTAAGCGAGTAGATTTGCGTCAGAATGGGTAGAAGTGTTTATAGATCCAGTGTTAACCCTAATGATAACACATTTAATATTTAGCAAACAAATTTAGAACAAAGGAGAAATTAGAATAAAAAGTAATACTTCCGGTCATATCTTTCAAAATAGGGACACGCTTTTTTCCCCCCCCAAGAGCACGTAAGTGGAAAAATAACGACTTCCGAGTTGGGACTGTTAATGCCGTTATGCTGAGGCTATCAAACACAGACCCTCTACAAACATATACTGTTCATACTAGCAAGTAATGTGGCCAGAATCTGCAGGGCCATGGATACACTAAAAACTATCATTACCACCCTTAACCTGTTTGTGTCCAACAGAGGTCATAATTCAATTCAAGTTTTTTTTTTGTTTGTTTTGCTTTTTTATATATAGCACCAGTTCGCATCAACAGTCGCCTCAAGGCGCTTTATTACGTAAAGTAAAGACCCTATAGCTTTCTGGAGAAAATCCTCCACATCAGGCAGTAAGCACTTTAAAGAAAAAAACTCCCTTCTAACAAGACGAACCCTCCTGCACAACCTAGATCACAGCAGGGAAGCTACGAATTTTACACTGTATATCAAACTTAGCTCTTCAATGTCAATTTTTGATTATTGCATGGCTTAAAATTAAATAAATATATATATATATATATATATATTTTTTTTTTTTTTTTTTTTTTTTTTTTTTTTTTTTTTTTTTTACTTTTCATTTTTTTTTTTTTTTTTTTTTTTTTTTTTTTTTTTTTTAAAAAAAAAAAAAAATATATTTTTTTTTTATTATTATTTTTTTTTTTTTTTTTTTTTTTTTTTTATGTTTTATAGCATAACGTCCCAAAGGGCTTTCACTTACACTGTGTTTATTAATTTTCATGCATAATTTATTATTGAAAAAAATAATTTAATAAACCTATAAAAATAACTATTGTCATCTTATAATATGGGTATTTTTGTAGTCAACAGGAGTGCAAATAGTGTGACTTTTTCCATGTTAAATGTGTTAACAAACTTCAAAAGGAAAGTATTTGACACCGAACCCCCAAAACACACATCCTTAACGATTCCAATCATAATTTTAAAGCAATATTATTATTCTTAGGCCATATTATATTCATACTTGTGTATGAGCTAGTCAAGTCATGACAGATGCGCTAAATGTGTCCATATGAAGGTCGGTGCCTATTGTGGTACTTCTTATATTAAAATAGGCGTTCACTGCGCTTTAATTTACTTATAGAGGGAAGAGTCACGCTATTAAATTATGGCACTAACCTTTGCTTTTCAGTTAATCTGGCTTATATCACCTCCAACATGTTTTATTGTCTTATAATTGCGCATTTTAAAGGAGGACTGGAAAAGCTGAACAGCTGGAATCGCCGACGGTAGTATTTACATGCCCAAAAATATTTTATCATGATTAATAGCCTAAAAGCAGATGAGTGAATGAGCGAAAGGCACCCAACCAGTGAGTAACTGAGGCGGAGAGAGACGTTTAGAGGGAGCGGGTTGGTTGGGTGTGGGGAGGGGGACCACCAGCCCACCGAGGACAAACTTGCAAGAAGCAGAGGATGCAGAAAAGGGTCCGCAAGACAACAGTGCAGCTGCTCGGCGAGTTTTGAGGCTACAGGGGCAGAGCAGAGCTTGCAGCGGATAACAATGATTGCAACAACTCAACAAAACATGACCACGGAGCTGGTATGTGTGCATTTTCTTTTGTTTTGTTCGCACTTTTTTTTTCTCTCTCTTTTCTTTCTTTTTAGATTCAGAGCACGTGTATGTGTGTGAGAGAGAGGGGGGTTGTTTTGTGATGTGCAGTGAAGAATTGGTGTTTTTGCCTTTTCGCCCATTCACACTTTTCTTCGTCAATATCCATCACCTGGACAGGCTTGACTCTGTGCACTGCGGTGCAGGCTGGGGTAACGTCCGGTCTTTGTCACTCCTACGTTGTCTTTCTGTCCCATGCAGACTTTTTCAGCAAAATATCTGCACCAGAAACAATGCCCATTCCTCCAATAGTCAGACGTGAGAATTTGTTCTAAGAGACTGTCCCCTCCAGCGTGGACCTGCACAGTGATAAAGAGGCAGCCTGCGCTGTATGATTGATCAGCCCTCTGCTGCATAGATGTGTTGTCAATGAGCAAAGATTATGAGCCACTATCTTCTTTTTACTACTCTCACTTTAAACCCTTGCTAGTTATGACACATACTCCATAATATCTGTCATTCTGATTCCACACAGCTTCCCTATTCAAATGTAACATTCATGTATTTTCATGAGTAGACAGTTTTGCCTCTAAACAACTTGTGAGCTCACTGATATGCATTTACATGAAATGTTATTGCACAGCAGGTGTTCTGCAGGCAAGATTCATTTCTGTCTTTCAATTACCGATGGTGTGTAAGTGCGATCGGATTATATATGGTTTAATGTAAATTTTAAAATACTCGTACGTTAGGTGGCATCAGTTGTAATCTTTGGTATTAAACCTTAAATTTAAAAATAAATCATGAATTATTTAGGAATTTTAATTGGCTGCTTTTTGTTTCTCTTCAATAGAGTCCATTTTCAAATCCTGGCAAGTCAAATAATGAACAGGTCAAACTGTTACCCTTCTTGGGAAAGGGTTTCAATCAAGTGGTCATTAGAACAGGGCTGCCCCAAAGGTGAAAGTGTTCAAGAGACTAGATTGAGTAGTTAAATTATATCTAATTAGTATGTAACCTATTTATGATACAGATCACGGAGATGTCTGGCATTCAGTGACACATTAATGTTTAAGTCTTTTACTCACAGGCTGATGAGAGGAAGTATTAATGAAACTATAGTCTAAAAGAGTCTTTTATTATAATCCTTCTGCACTTTTGTCTCCTTCAGAGGGCCACAAACGGCTGCGAGGCTTATAGATATTCCATTAGCTGCAAGTGACACAGCATCTCAGTGCAGTCTCCAATCAATGTGCGAAGCAATTAATGAGACAATAATATTTGTTCATTTTCAATAAGAGGGTTTGTTGCTACTTCACGTCAAGTCAGGGCAGTTCACGTATTATTGACACTATAAAGCCCAGTATTACAAAACTGCAATCTACAGCCTCCCGAGGCACCATCTGTCTCTTGGCCTTTGGATCAGAAAAGGAAACAGTCTAAATGACTTGTGTCATGTGTTGGTGTGTCACAATATTAGATACAGAATGTACAAAGTGGATTGTGGATTCCACTTAATGTGACAATCATCAACAAAATAAAGCATATTTGTGTCAGAAAAACATAGCGCTTTGTTTGTGGTTCAGTAAATCCCTGCCATTAAGGAATAAAACTAGCAGTGACAGCAATATATTTTATCCTTAACGCTGGTTAAGTGCCAGTATGACACTGTGAGTTCTTACACTGATGCTATTACGTGTATATCATTTGCTGGTATCTCTTTAGAGCTTGCTAAAAAATGGCATATTCCTTTTTTTTTATTTGTACTGTAACTCTATATCTCACCCGTAGCTCTCCCACATGTGTTTTTACTGATGCTGCTTATTTCCTAAGGCAGGAGCTCGGCCACTTTGAATGGCTGGACACGCTGAGGAAAAGCTCCCTTGTACAGCAACCTTTTGTACAGTAATTTTCGTGCGTGTGATGGGGAGCATGAAAAGAAGATAGGGCAGCCTTGCAGTAGTAGAGGCTAAAGCAGCCTTTCATTTCACTAAGGCTTTTGCTGCATTGTCTGGTAATAGCCTCAAGGGCAAAAAAAACCTGCCCTGTTAGTTCTATATGGTGTCCTACCAACTACTGTTTTTTGGGGGGGGGTTTGGAAGATAAGAAACAAAAAGTCAGAATTCTGGTGCAGTGAGTGGGAGCACTGAAATTCATCTGAATCTGATGAAAGACAGCCTTAGATAAGAATCAGTATTGATCTCATTACTACAGCAGTTTGGTTACCATTTATTCAAACTATGCTAAAGTTAGCAGTCTGCCCTAACGATGACTTTCATTTTTAATGAAAGGAAGGGTAAATATTAACAAGATAATATGTATGTGGGTTATCTGCAGATGTCCCTTGCAACCTGTTATTGTGAATCATTAAAATCAGGAAGCTTTGTTTATATGGAGGGCTGTATGTGACTGCCAATACATCTCTCCCTTTTATATGTTGGTAGTTATTTCGTTGATGCCTTCGCCAATGTTTTGTGTGCAGTAAACATTACTGGCCAGTATTAAGGGATGGGGTGGAGTGGGGTGGGTGCCCGGAGGTATGCAAATCTAGAAGCAGAATCCCTGAACAGCCTGCATTGGTTTTCTCATTCCCCTGCATGTGATTTATTGTTGGATGCCTCAAAGACACAGAAGATGGAGTTAAGGAGGTCTCCTGAGCCTAATTTATGAATTCTGAGTGCCGCCTGGATTCTGCGCAACCCAGTTGTGGTGCATGGCTGTGCAGACTGAGTAATTGTGTTTGGCGTGACTTGCTTTTGTAGTGTGCAAACTCAATCAATACAGTTCAAATTGTCTGATTTTGTGTGCACTTCATTGAGGAAAGGGGGCCAGTTTATTTGAGTCTGTTTGTGTGCAGGTAAATAAACAATTGCTTCTATTTAGTGTAATTTCTAAGCCAAAATGGTAGAAGGCACAAAAGAGGCTTAGTTTTTGTGAGGTTCTTCCACCAGGAGCTGTCATATATTGCAGGAAACAGTGTTTAACAAAGAGTGTCTATCTTAAAGTTTCCTCAGTGGCTGTATTCCCACTGTTAATTGTTTCCCCTTGGACCTTGTACACATTATTGATTCTATGATTTGGCTGAATGAAAAGCGTGTGGCTCTGCTGGTAAATGTAAGACCTCTCTGTCTTCTAATTCAGTTCTGTGTGGTTCGCCAAAAATCCTCTCACAGGGATGCCTTCAGGATGAGTTAGCCACAGAGGTATTGCCTTTGATTTGCAATCTTGCACCCTCTGGTGTTTGACTGACACCACATCCTGGATTCCACTCCAGCTCGTGTGGGATCACGCAGGCTGAATAAAAAGACGGTCTATGTGTGATTCAGTTTTGGTTTGGCTCAGCAGAAAACCCACATGGAGATATTTTTGCTTGTCCGTCAGGGTGCTGACTGAGATAAACCTGGTCTGTCATACAGCTTGTCATCTGTTCGACTGTGACAGCAGTTTGTGCTGCATTAGGTTCCCACATGCTTTGTGACCAGCAGCCAGTAGGCACTAGCAGCTTCGCCAATGTTCACTCTGGGGATTCTGCTCAGTCTGTCTGCTCTGTACCTCATTTGCAAGCGTGACAAAACTCCTTATATACTGAAATCTGGGATTCTCCCCGTCTGTCTTAACAACGGCGCGACCTTAATTGGAAGTATAGCTTAATGTCTGTGCTCAGGAGAATAATAAGAGCTGTGCATCTCATTAGGCAGATGTTCCAGGTCTCACATTGCTCATATAAAGAGAGAAAGGACGTGCAAATGAAAACACAGTGTAGTGGAATCAGTTAAGTGAAGACTTTAGTTGAAAATATGTGTTTTGACTGAAATAACAATGCAGTTTTGTTTTATGCATAATAATGACTGCATTTTTTTCAGCATATCCACTATGTTTTGTTATGGAGCTTCAATTTTTTTATAGCAGTTTTTCAAACTTTTAGCCAAAAGTGCTAACTGTGCAATATGATTCAGTAACTGTACTCTACCAAAGTCTTCACATACTATAGGTTTTTTTTATCTAATAGAAGCAGACTGGGGATTCCCTGAGCAATTGTTAACCGAGAGGGCAGGAGAATGCGATAAAACAGCGTTAGAACAGCCAGGAGATACACAACCTTCGACACCAATCTCCTAGCTCTGGCCTGCACAGAAAGTTCAAACATCGCTTACAAGTTGTCCCTCCAGGTGTAACTGGTTTTAATTTTGAACATGTTATGATACTGCAGCCAAGCAGATCTATTAAAGATGAGACCTTGGCAGGAGTTTTGTGCTGGCAGGCCCCGAGTGTGAAAACATCTAATGTTTTAGAAAGTGATAAAAAAAAAATGTGTATCAAAACTAAAATTTAGATGCAGCTGGACACATAAAGAAACGCACACTGAAATGAGTTTTTCTGACATTTTAACTCCAGCTATGTAAGTACATTGTCAGTTTTCAGCACTTTAATAGACAAAGTATCGGGGGGGGGGGTTAAATCAGATAGTGAAGAGAGGTAAGGGCACATGTGTGGGGGAGAGAAAGTGCTAAGGTATTAAAGACTGATGTCAAGGAAAGTGTGGCACAGAACTGGGGCATCTGGTGTCATGCAGGGAGCATGGAAGAGCAGCAATCTGTTGACCAGTGCACCCCATATGCCCTTCTTCCGCTGCCCTCCTCTTGACGGCTTGGAGGAAAGTGATCAGGACCAGCGAGGTTTTGAGGGCCAAGTCAAAGGGGTGAACAGAAATAATGAAGCCTGAGTTTTATGGCTGCTTTGTGACTGAACTTTCACACTCCAGCAGGCGTGTGGCTCCAGCAGTGCCAGCAACTCATTATGAGGGAGCAGGGCACAGCCTGGGAATGACACACAATTGTGTTTAATTGTGACTGATACTGATGCAGGCTCATTCTATCAGTTCCCCCCTGATTGCATTTAGAGGGTACACGAGGACTAGAATCTAAAGTTTGAAATTTTTTCTCTTGGTAATTGCTTGTTGTTTGTTGCTCATCATATTATCTTCTTCTTCCTTTTATTGCCTTTTTAACAACTTCATCCAGTGCTATTGTTTAAATCCCGACACACAAAACAGCTCTTTGGAAGTGAAGTATGAGAAAGCTTTTTTTTTTTCTGTAAATGCACACAAGAACAACACATTTCTCAACAACTCTTTAACCCATCCCCCTCTGTTTTAGCTGTACCACATGGCCCATCAGTCATGTAACAGGTGAAATGAAGCGGAGATGAAAAAAAAAATACGGTGTGGCCAAAATTGGTGCCGCAATTAAAGACATATCTCTCATATGCAGCAATTTTGTGCAGTTCTCATATGGAAAATTGGTGTAATTCAGCGAGAGCCCTACGACGCCGAAGGCTGGTCTTAGCCCCCTGAGACTCACTGTGCTGATATCTCTGTCGGGGAGAAATTTCTGTGAGACTGTGGAAATGAAGCAGCACTAATGTCCTCCTCCTCAGCTGTTCTTGCATTCATCACAGTGTTTGTATGTTTGTGTACTCTTCAACATAAGGACCTGGGCAGTACAGATGGTCCTCCGAGGAACTGGAAGGGCATAGGGATCGCCATGGTGGTGATCCTGGCTGTTATGTCTCTGGTCATTCTCTCCGTCATCCTCCTCACACCTGGTAAGAATATGGACAAAGAAAAAGGTTAAAATGGTTGTAAAGATGTTGGGGAAAGTAAACGTATCATAGCAGAGAGGAGATGTTTTAAGGAGCACTGAAGAACTTCTAATGCAATGCTGATTGCATACACTCCTCATAAGTCTATAGTAGGGCAGGCAATATATGAGGCCAGCAGCCAGGTAGCTTAGCTTAGTTGCATAAAGTCTGGAAACAGAGGGAACCAGCTCCCTCCTTTCCAGAAGTAGAAGCATCCTGCTACCAGCACCTCTAAAGCTCACTAATTAACGCTGTCTCTCCTGTTTGTTTAATCCTGACAAAAAAACACAGTGTAAATACAACCGTTTATGGGATTTTAATCTAGGTGACAATTTCTTGGCCCTGAGCAGTTGCCAGGCAACCAAGGACGAATCCAGGAAGCTACTCCTCCCAGCCACACTAGAGAGATCATAAAAACCTGCAAAAGTGACTTCTTGGGTTCACATTTTAGATTCAGTAAAGATTAAACAAACAGGATATATTCTGTTAATTAGAGCTGCTGGTAGATTGTTGTTGTCGGGCCAGGTTAGCGGTTCCCCCAAGGCTGCTCAGTGAATATAAATTCAGATCCAAGGAGGCCAAAAAAAAAAGGAAAAAGGTGTTGTTGTAAATTGCATTTTAGTAGTGGTAGGTATTTAACAACGTGGAAAATGTTTAATGGGAAATCATAAAATGAGTTGACTCAAATGCCAAACTATCCCTTAAAGCACTGTGCTATGATTTAAAAGTCAGACTTTGTGATGGTTAATAACACACTCGGGTACTGAATTCAATGACTGAGTGAGGCAGTTTCTTTGGGCTACTGACAGTTCTGGAGTCTCATGAAACTCTTAATGTTCTTCTTCAAGAGAGGAGAATTATTATTATGTTTAAATAGCAACATGGCTCCATAACTGAGACTTATTTGGTGATGAGACATCTGCCCTGTGCTCATAATATGGTAATGACACGTACAAATATTAAATGCACCAATGCTCGTGTAGCCGTACTGTGCTTGACGCCATACTGAGTCCCTTTAAAGAACTGAGATGTCTGTTTTACTACTGATAATTTTAGGCAAGCTCACAGTGGTATTTTTCCCCCATCCTTACATTATAAGAAATATTCCACTGAGTGTTGCAAACTAATAACAGTAACTTTGAGAAGGCAAAATATGAATCCTAGATGAAGCAGGAATGTAGGCCAAGTTGCGAAAAGCCTCAGACTTTGCATTTCTGTAAACAAAGGAGAGTTTTCGATGTGCTAGTTATCGCTGTCTCTTTGCTTTTAAAGATGAGTCTCACTTGTTACTTCGCTCCCATCTCACGATGGAGGACCTCGAGAGTGAAGAGTTTAAGATTCATAACCCCTGTGTGGCATGGCTGAATGGTAAGGATCCATATTTTGACTCACAAATCACTCTTCATTGATAAAGTCATCATAACAGTCTGACGTCTCTTTAATGAAGTCACCTACGACTGAGCCACTGGTTTGCAGCAGCAGCCACTGGTTCTGTTCTTTCGTTCTAATAACACAGGACCTTCTTCTGTGAACTCAACCGTTTTAGAAAATGAAGTTGCTCTTCGCACCAGAGAGGGACATGTCCTGTCGTTCAGCCTCACCAGCAACTTAACCACAACTCTGCTGGACAACAGCTCCCTGGTGAGTAACAGGAACACTAAACTTCTAGAGAATAGATTTCAGTATACACAACTGATCATATCCACAGAGACCTGGGCACATTGACGGCCCAATAGAAAGATTTAGAGAAATATGCTGTGTTTCCCACTGCTTCACATCCCACACTTCAGACAAAAAAAGATTTGGATGAGTGACAGTATCGTCTAATTTTCCCCCCCAATCTGGCTGCTCTGTGAGCCCTCAATACGAGCCTTCAAAGAGAATTTCCCAAGCAAGGGCATCATTTTGAACACCGCCTCTGCACGACACTGACAGACTTATGTGGGTCATTGCCGAGGAGCTTAAAGCAGGGCTGTGTTGTCAGGTTGAGAAGTCACTCCTCGGTTTTGTGATAGAGCGTTTTTTCATCTTTGCTGCTGTTTCCAATTCCAGAAAAAAAAAACAATTTCTGGTATAAAGAAGTATACAGGATTTCCTTAAATAAATTAATTGCTGAGACAGATCCACCTAAATATAGTGTCTATCCTTAAGATAAGAAATTCACATTAAATCAGTAAAACTTTATCTCCAAGAGTTTCACACCTGTATAAGAGACGATGAAGAACGTGAATGAAGATTTTAATTAAAGCAAAAACCATGGGAAGTAAAAGCTACATCACCACAAGCCTTAAACGCATGGAACAAGCGCGTGTTCTCATGAAACAAAACTGGCTTGTAAGAGGGATTTTTAATTAAGTCATGAATTATGGAGGAAGTCAATAATCTGAAGCAAGAATTAGTGTGACATGGAGTTTTAGCTAGAAAATGTCCTCGAGAATTTTAAACTAAACTATAATCATCCCACAGCTACTTGGTTTAAACTAGAATATAAAACATTAAAACTGTCAAAATGTGAAGGAGAACAGTAGATTGATGTTTGAAGCTATGTAGCTTTTTTATAGCACTGAAGAACCAACAGTAGTTTTGGTTATTTGTGTGTTTTTGTGTCTGTCTTGCTACACACTGAATAAAAGGGTTGAAGAAATATTTACTTCAGTGAATACCACAATAGTGAAAAGAAGACTGATATTCTGTCGGCAGTAATTTATATTTGATGGTCTTTGGCTTTGTTCTGGGACCCACATGGCTACATGAAAGGCTGGAGACCCCATACACAGGAGAGCAAACAAAAAATTACATCATATATGACAGTTATTAAGTTTAATGTGTGTGTGTGTGTGTGTGTGTGTGTGTGTGTGTGTGTGTGTGTGAGTGGGTGTGTGTGTGTGTGTGTGTGTGTCAGACATAG
>VUQG01002741.1:49105-59735 GCA_015106755.1 Etia nguti
TGATGCCCCCCCCCCCCCCACACACACACACACACACACACACACCCCACCTGTGATTGCTAATCTCTGCAGCATAGAAGCATAGGATAGAAGTGTGTTTTTCTCACTGTCTCCTCCATTTCTTTCACAGGCAAAGCCATTTGATTGAATTTATTTTCCCCCTAATTATACAAACAATTGAGTCTTTATCCCCGGAGTCATTTTACAGATTAATATTTTCTTGGTCCTTCGCTGTTTTTATCTTTGCAGTTTATTTCCATTTTACAGCTCATTCATCTCGAGCAGGGTAATTAAACATGTTTAATGATGCTTTATAAGAAACATAAACTATGCAGGAGAAAATGATCTCTTCAAATTTAACACCTTTGTAGTTTTTTGGGCTCATATTCTGAGATGTCTCTCCTATATCTCTTTAACTTTCATCCCCAAATAAGCTTAATAATTATAAGTACTCTGCCTGCACCCCACTCTGTGTCAATTTCCTCGACTGAACTTCACGACCCTTTCTTCATGTTTGTTGTCATCTTCTGGCGCATTCTTGCTGTATCCTTCTGCCTATTTTTAGTCAGTGAAGGTGTCTGCTTCTTCATCTCTGTGTCTCTGTCTAACGCAGCCTGCCATCCCCTCTGTCCCTCCTCGCTTCTTGACATCAGGGAGCTGGGACGTCACCGTGCTCTGCGCCCTAGACGAGAAGGCTGGAAAAATGTATGTGTGAGCCACAGTGTGTGGTGCTGGGGCGAATAAGGCTTTATCAGCTTCTTACCATGAACACACAAGTGACAGCGAGTATAGTAGAGTCGAACACTGGCCATAATTATAATCATCATCTCTTATGCTCTGTGAGCTGAGAATAAGTTCTAGATGTGTCAACCTCTGGGGAGCAGGCTCTTTTATCAGGCCAAACACACGTGATTGTAATTAAAAATAAGTAAAAAGCCATTTTAACATGTAGTATTGATCTTGGTTAAATACCCCAGAGGAAAAAGTTTTAACTCTGACTTTAGAAGGCATTGCATTGAATCTGAAGAGCGTAAAGGATTACTTAGACTGGACCAGAGCAGATTATTGCTTAAATCTGTCTTTATCCTGGTGGGGCCAGAAACCCCACATGAACCAGTTGACTGAGGTGTGAGCATGGCAGACAAGCAAAGAAAGTCAGTTATTTTCAGTCTCAAAGCCCCCAGGTAGCTGCTTTCTGCCTGAAGACAAGTAGTTCTGACTTACAGTATTCTACTTACATTTGACAGAAGTGCACAATCCTATGCTTACATTTATACAGGAGTGGATGGTAAGCATTAGGAATACTGTAATGTGAGGAAAATCATCATTTCTAATTCTGCCTTATAAAATAAATATGGGTGATTTTTTTATTACATTCTGGAGTATGTAAATAGCTGTAAATAGATTTTTGTCGTGAATTATTGATATCTGGAATAATTAGGATGGTAGGGGCTCTCAGATGTTATCTGCAGTGTTAGGACTATACTGTGAGTAACGTGCTATGACTTTGATTTGTTTTTGTCCTCCTCAGCTATTTCCTGAGCACAGAGGAATCCAGACAGAGCAGACACCTTTACAGGTAATGTTGATATGACATTGTAATTATGGCTTGTAATGGATTATGATGTGTAATGGTTTGAATGGGGGTAAAGGCCCAGGGACCCAAAGAGTAAGCAGACCTTGATACTGAGCCTCTGTTTAAAGTGTTGTTTGAAACCAATGAGACAAAAACAAGCCACAGAATGGCAACACAGAATTCAAATCACCAGAAATGGCACATAACTGTCCAAAAAGAGTTGTAAAGTGAAAACGAAAATGCAAAATCGGTTCAATCAAAAATTAAAAACCACTGCAAAAACACAAAGAGAAGTAGTTCTCAGCTCAACTACAAAGATGCAAACCGACTAATCAGAGATGTACTCCAAAACTAACTAAAATATTGCAGCTTCACTTCTGGCTGTTTTGAATAACCTGCTTTTAACATGGTTTGTTGTCCCATGCCTTTTGGTGACCTTGGCTACTATAAATCCTTTGCAAAAAAACTTTTCATTTAATGAAAATAAAGTTATCAGTTGTCAGAACCCTTTTCTTAGGGTCTTTGCAAATGTTCATTTCCTTCTCTGACTTTAAGAAGGTGGCTCACTCATTCATTTCACACTGGCTGTGTAAGTCTTTATGTACGTGTCAGTTAGTCTTTGCAGTCACCTAAAACATGCATATTTAATAGAGACATATTTAACTATATTCACCTCTGCATTTCCTCACAGGTGATCTTAGTATTGATTTAAAGATTTTATTGCCTGTTTTTAAATCACTGTATGGGTTAGCACCTCCTAACCTCTCTGAACTCCCATGAGACCTTTGTTGTACTTTTTTTTCTTATTATTTATCTCTGTTGCTCTTTCAGCTGGAGGGCATATTGGTCAACTTCTGTTGTTTTTAAAAGTGCTTAAAAAGAAGTACCTGACTCTTGACTATAGACCCGTTTTTCTATGTCTAGATCAAGAATGTTAATTCAGGATATCAAAAAATGTAAAAGTTACTTTACAGTACTGTACATTTCTATAGCAAGTCATGTTATTTTGGAAACCTTTAAGATTAAAAGTTGCATTAGGAGAAATGCAGTTATTGATACATAAAATGAAACTACAAATAGGAGTGTCACCTAAGTGTTAAAATTGCTCGTCATAGACACTGACCTGATGCAGATTTTGTGCAACGTTATGACAGTAGTCAGGGTAATTAGATATTTAGCTTATTAACATTACTTGTTCTAACATATAATTAGACCTATAGTCTGCTGCTCTGATAGCAGCTCTGTGAGGCTGTTCTTATTTGCTAACATTTGCTAATTAGAAGATAACACAAAGTGCAGCTGAGGCTGGTGGAAATGTCATTAATGCTCTGGGAACTTGGCCGTAAACCGTAACAGACTTAATTTTTTATTTTTGCCTCAGGATGTTGCTAAATGAGAAATTAGAGGATGACCAAAGTAATTTTAATTTATCTCGAATGCAACATAAATGTCTAAGCCAACTTTATGACAATCCGGGCAATAGCTGTCAAGATACTTTACTTAAACCCAAAGAAAGTGGTGAGATGTTTAGGGGGAATGTTAGGAGGATATCATCTGGGAGCCATTAATGTTTCTATAAAATTATCAAATAAAGCTAAGAAAGAGTAGCTGCACATTTTTCCATAGAATGTATATGAGCCACACCAGCTGCTTGGGCCAGAGTCATTTAAGACAGATGATCTCACCTATGGTAAACCACTTGTCTGTTCCCTCATCAGCCTCCTAGCTTTCATATCTTTTTTATGAGCTTACATACCTTCGGGCTTTGGGAGATGCTTCACCATTATAGAGAAGGGAAGATGGCTTGTTTAAACTTTGTCTATGATTAATACTGTATGAAATTTGTAAGCACTGTGGTGGAGAGACATTTAGAGACTCAACACCGCCTAACAGAGCAATCTGTATAACGACTTTTATGTCTAACCTTATTGAACCCCATTTGTTTCTGAAAAGTCAACTCCGTGAACAGTCTGTCTCTTGACATTGACATTTTCCTTTATATTGCCCCAGTCATTTGTCCCACTCCTGGAGCAAATCAAACTGCTTTAGACTTTCCTGTTCTTTTGAAGTGTGATCAATAATCTCTTCTCTTTTTTTCAAAGCGTGGACTTAGATGGAGTGTTTCAGCGCCAGTGCATTACCTGTAACCTCATAGATGGATGCCGTTTCTATAAAGCTGTTTTCAGCCCCAATCAAACCCACTTTACGCTCTACTGTTTGGGTAAATCACCCACGCACGCGCATATTTATACATGTACAGGCTTGCATTGCTCAGACAGTTGGTTTTATGATGTCAATTCAAAAAATCCACAGGCCCGGGAATCCCTAAAGTGACGGTTCACAGTACAAAGGAACCCTCCAGTGAGTGTTAGATCTTCTTGTCTCAGTAATGGTAAAGTAATACACACATGTACACATACACACTGGCTGTCTGCTATTTCCCCAGACAGCCTACAGAGAGCAATACATTCAAGCTGACGCCCAAGTGTAAATCCATTACTGTCATGCTTGTTAACACTGCCCCCTGCCTGTGGCTCTCAGTTAGAGCCATTTATGTGAAGATGATATAGAACAAGGTGGCATGCTGCGCCTGTCTTGATGGGGAAAAAAATATTAAGACAGTATTGTTTTTTTTGGTTTTTTTGTCTTTTAATCTCCACAGGGTATGTGGTCTTGGAAGATAACAGCCGTCTGTCTAAAGCTCTGGAGGACAAACGACTCCCTGAGACTCTGTTCAGGACACTCTCAGCAGATAACCATGGTACCACAAAGACACCACTACACTTATTTATTAAACTCTGTTTGAAGAAGTATACTTCTTAAGCAATCAGTTAATATCAGTAGAAACAATGGAGCACTGGCAGAACAAGAATCTCAGCCTGGAAGGGACAACTATAGTAACTAAGTATTAACCAAAGCAGTAATTTATTGTATTTGGTCCTCAGGTAATTATTGTGAGTGATATTAAAATTCCCCTTGGTTGAGATGTAATTAGTAACTCTACAAAAAATCTGCAGACACATGTTTGTTCAAGCCCCGTTTCCTTTCCATAGATCTGCACCTGAAACTATCTTTACCTCAGGGGTATGAAGCCAACCTGCACCCTCTCCTCATCATTGTGTAAGTATCATTAAACAAGCTTGATAAATGACAGCTGCCATTTGTTTTGCAACCTGTGATCCCTAATCTTTTCATCATTCGTCCAAGACTAACAGATTTCGCCACACTTGCTGATCCTGTTCCTCTTGTCGTTCAGAGATGGTATTCCGGGCAGTCAGTCTGTAACGGAGGAGTTTGCCCTGGACTGGCCTCAGGTCTTCTCCAGCATGCACAACGTGGCCTTGGCCCGGGTGGATGGCAGGAGCGGGGTTGGCCGTGGACAGAAGACCACTGCTGTGGATCCACGCAAACTTGGCTCAATGAGAGTCAAAGATTATCTGGCAGTTATAGAGTCAGTCCAGTTATGCTAAAACAGAAGAAGTTATAGGTTAAATATAAAAATTAATCTTGGTAATTGAAAAACTAAAGGTCTTTTATGTTGTTTTCACAGGTTGTTAATGCAGCTGCCTTATATAGACGATCGTCGGATGGCACTCTATGGAAAGGTTATGGCACTTTTAATTATGGACATTTTTTTCCTTTGGATGAAACTCATCGCAGATATAATTGATGTTAACACGTTTCATTTTCTCAATACAGGCATTTGGTGGTTATTTAACTCTCAAGATGTTGGCAGCAACAGATAAGCTCTTTCAGTGCTCCGCTGCTGTGGCACCAATAACTGACTTCAGGCTTTACAGTGAGCAGAGATCTTTTCATTAATTATTCATGTAACTGGGCTACTAAAATTGTGTCATAGCTCAGAGGCTGCTAATTTATCAGAGTAAAAATTATTCTACTGTTTGAAGGTGCTGCATTCTCGGAGAAGTACCTAGGACTTCCTGCAAAGGAGGAACATGCTTACTTGGTAAGACTCTAAAACTAGTCTTCTGAACTGAGACATTCAGGTGTCTCAGTGTGTTTTGATAGGTTAAGAGATAACTTGAAGTTGATTGCAAGTTAATCACTAATAACTAAACCATTTTACCAAGTTGTTAATACAAATTTATGGTCATTTTGGAGCCTGTAGTTTGCAGAGCTGTTGAATTGTACTGTGTTACCCTCGCTGATTTATGAAGGGTGGGAAATATTATAAATACATTGATGATACAATTGCCCTGAACAACAAACCACGGCCTCATGGAAGATTTCAAAGTTGAATCACCACCCTTTAACTTTTTACCCTATTAAGACGACATTTGACGACCTCCCAGTACCCTTAACTATGAGTTTTGACATTTCAGTATATGATATATATCAATAAAGACATGATTTGATGACCATTAGAATAGTTTTTACAGTTTTTTTATTCAAGGATAGCCGTAAAGACCACCCTCACTTACTTCTCATATAGACACAGTAATTTTGTAATTTAAGCAACCCTGAAATATGACAGAAACCCAGAAACCGACTGTTCGGTTCAGAAAAGAGCTGAGCTTGTTCAAGGGTTACTTCTAGTCTACTTTCAAGGGGCAGAGAGTTAAACCAATACTAAACATTGAAACTTTAGTCAAGGAGGGATTTACTGCAGAGCCAATGCGATAGACTGCTATTATTTCAGTTAGGTGTACCCAATATCTCATTCCCTTTGTGATCTTTTCAGACTGCCTCCATGCTGGAGGAGGTTAATAAGCTGAAAGATGAGAACTTCCTCATTCTGCATGGAACTGCAGATGGTGAGATTGTGTTCATTTTATGAAAAATGTTACAGCTATATTTTGGGGGGGTAAATTTTCCCTACATTATTTGTGGGTTTGTTTGTATTCATCCAAAGCAAGAGTACACTTCCAGCACAGCGCTGAGCTCCTGAGCCGTCTGGTAAAGGTGGAGGCCAACTACTCTCTGCAGCTGTACCCAGATGAAGGCCACATCCTAAGAGAGCCCCGCAGCATCAAACACTTCCAGCGGACAGTGGTGAACTACCTCCAGACCTGCTTGAAGCACAGGCCCCTCCTAGATCCCATAGAGGATGAAGAGGAGGAGGATGACTGAGCCCAGCGTAACCCTTTCTTTCTTCTGAAGGGACACTCTAAGGATTGTATGCCATCTAATGCATTACCTTGGGTCGGATTATCAGGCGCAAGAGCACAGGAGTGGGGACCAACCGCATCAGATCACCTCTTATAACTTCTGGAAACATTGATGTACTGTATAATGTGTTGCACCGTTTCTGCTGTTTTAATGTATGTATGAGGCCCTATTTGTTTACAAAATTCACTTTAGAAGATGTGAACTACTAGACAGCTAATGATTCTGCCGAGAGTTTACAAAGATTTTAAAACATGCATGTCGTAATGGCTGCATGATGTGGATTAGTTTACACTGCATTTTGGGTGTTTTGCTGATTTTAAATCTTGCCTGCAAAGGCAAAATCTGCCAACAACCGGGAATACACGGCGCACTTTAAAGGAAACTCAGTGTAAGAAATGAATCAGCCTTGCATGCTTAGTGATTTGCATAAAATGCCGTTAAAAGGCTTTAAAATAAATCAGCTGCTGGATCACCCCATCTGAATGAGTCCAGTCTTACAAAACCAAATATTTGGGACAGCTGTGATGCAAGATGTCTGCATCACAAAAGTTAAGATACAACACAAGCTGTCACCACTGGTCACTGACCTATGCATACTCTGCACAATATTTGAGGTGTCACTGTAAAATCAGTTATTTAAAGTTCTTTTTTTAATGTAGTGTGTTCCCGGCTTAAATAAACTAAGATAAGGATAATTTCTTGTGTGCCAAATACATTTTGTGGACTTTATCCACTAGTTTTGTTTGCATTTTGTGATTATGAATGACTTTGCAGCTGAGAGTATTTATACTAAAAGCTCCAGTTTAAGAATGAAAACAACTGTAGGCCTGTGTACTGTATTTGGAAGTGCAGTACATTTCTGCTTTGATACATACTTGCATTTTAATCATTTCTTGTGTATTGCACAGTTAAATTATTCCTTGGAACAAACTGTTGAGCCATTATGTTACAGTCCACAGATGCTGGGCCTGACCATCAGTCTGTCAACCATGCATGCAGTTGGTATGAAAAGAATGCCATTGATTGTAGACAACCAGCTATCCCTTTCCCCATAAATCCTTGAAAATAAAGTTTCCCATTTTACAGTTAAAACACATTTTGCTTTCTTTGCTAAAAATCACTAATCATAGCCACTGGGACACTTTGTTGATACTTTGAACAGATATGAACAATAACTCCATAAGTGGGATAGCTCACAATAAAATGACACAATTTTGTCTCCATGTCATAATACTACAGTTTGGGGGGGCCACAAGCCAGTGTATTTCTATTCCCGGTCACAAGCCAAGGTAAATGGGCAGGATTCCATTAAGGAGGGCATCCAGTGGAAATGGGAAACTATTCATTTTGGCCAAAGACAAAGGATGGAGGAATACTTTAAAGAAAAAAGCAAATTAGAAAATGACAGCGGAGGACAGATGAAGGACAATTTGTGAATCGGGATGTTTGGAGGAATAGTAACGAGGAAGTAAGAGCAGCTATGAAGGGGATGAAGAGTGGAAAGGAGGTTGTTCCAGATTACAAACATGTGGGGGGTACGGAAGAAGACTAGGAGAGAGGGAAGTGGACCTTTTAACCAGTATCCTATAGAGTATTTCTAATAGAGAATGTTAGGGAGTGAGAGGATCCTGGAGGTACTGAGAATAACTACTGGTATAGAGTTTAAAGAACAAGGGTAATGTGCAGAGCTGTATTAACTGCAGAGGGATAAAGCTGATGAGCTACACCTTGAAGACATGGAAAAGCTAGACTTAGAAGACAGGTGGCGATTAGTGAGCAGCAGTATGGCTTTATGTAGAGAAAGAACACTATAGATGACATGTTTGATCTCAGATTGTTGATAGAGAAGAATAGAGGAGGGCAGAAGGAGTGTGCAGTGCTTTTGTAGATCTAGAGTAAGTATATGATAGACAGGAACTATGGAACTGCATCTGGAAGTCAGAAGTGGGAAAGAAGTATGTGAGGGTGGTGAAGAACACACACGAGGACAGCGAGACAGTGGTGAGGTGTGTAGTAGGAGTGATAGATAGGTTTAAGGTGGGGTGGGATTACCTCAAGGATTGGCTTTGAATCCCTTTTTGTTTGCAGTGGTGATGGATAGGTTAACAGATGAGGTCAGGAAGGATGAGGTGGGAAGGATGGAAGCAGGAAGGATGTTTGAATTATGATGTTCAAAGACGACATTGTGTTCTGTCTTGAGAGTAGAGAGCAGGTGGAAGAGAGCTTGGAGAGGTGGAGGTATGCCCTAGAGAGAAAAAGAATGAAAGTCAGTATAAACAAGACAGTATAGGTGTGCGTGAATGGGAGGGTAACAGATTGAAATTTGAAGATGCAAAGAGCAGTGGAAGTGAAGCTGGATGAGTTTAAATAACTTGGGTCAACCACCCAGAACAAAAGACTGTGCATGAGACGGGTAAAGAAGACAAGTGCAGGCGGGATGGAGTGGTTGGAGACGAGTGTCAGGGATGATTTGTGAAAGAAGGATAGCAGCAAGAGTACAAAGGACAGCTCAGGTAAAGTAGTTTGGAGACAAAGTTTGAGAGGCAAGGTTCAGATTAGTTTTTATACACCTGCAGAGGAGGAATACTGGATAGAGTGTTTAAAGGATGTTAAAGATGGAGCTCCCAGGAAGGAAGAAATGAAGAAGACCACAGAGGAGATTGTTGGGTAAAAGGAGGACCTAGCACAATGCAAGGGATAGGGTAGATAAAGGGAGATGTGGCAACCTTTAAAGGCGGCAGTCAAAAGAGGAAAACTATGTTGCTGTTGTCCTTTTATCTGAATGCCACTTATTAACATTGTGAAGACTTAAATGTTGAGTATATTTTATTGTAGCCTCACAAAAAAGCTCTTTAACTGCATCTGAACAAAAGGAAGGATAAAAATCATTTTACAAGAAAAACCCTTGTTCGATTTGTCAGATTAAGCTGAATAATTGCACGGCCTTATAAAGTCAGTGTTTGTGAACAGACCCTGATATTCAGCAGTCGTCACAGGTTGAAGGAGAATCTCTATCCAATGAAAAAAACCTCAACGGTATGTAAACCAATCAGATGCCTTTACGTAAGTGCGCCGATCCAGCCCATCGACCAATCAACGCTGCTGGTAGATGCGGGCCTGAATCCCTCTTCAACCTTCTGCTTTCTGGAGGGGCACCTTCAACCAGGTCCGCGGTGCACTGGCAGCGGCTTCCTTAGTTGTAAAGAATAACTGGAAATAAGACTTTTAGACAGACACAATGTCGTTCCTCACTGTCACCAGGCTAGCGCCCAAACTACTTAATTCAAAGGTAAGAGAAACAGAAGGAGCCTTGATGCCGCTTTCTTGGTTAAAGCTGTGGACGTTTCCTTTAAGCTAACGTCGGGTTAGGTAGCTAACAGGCTAGCTTAGCCCTGTCAACCACATTGTGAAATGCAATTGGCCGAGATTGTGGCAATTTGCTTAAACACTGACAAGAACTTTAATCGTAATAATATATGAAACCCCGTTTTTCGTAGATATTATTCAGAGACAGAAACCGTGTTCTGTTTGACAGCTCGTATCTTGTTAGCTAACGATAGCGCAGGAATCATTGCACTTACGCTGGCCTTGTATTGTCATAACTGTGGCATGTTTGTCCAACCATCACAGAACAGACTGTTAACTTTACGTTACGAGTTTCTAACTATTTGTAGTAAAGCATAATAACATAAAATTGTATTTTCTTTTAAATTCACTTTAAATTCAGTGTTTATTCGCCATAGCAGTTGACCTTCATATGAAGGTATTAACCAACCATGTAATGCTTATATGTATATAATACAGCTAAATAAGCCTGTATAAATCCTGATCGATTTATAGTTTTTAAAAATGTAACTTTTATGTAATCAGATTAGGCCCACTGAAAAGACCTCTCTTAAAATAAGAGCTATGAAGAGGCAGTCA
>VUQG01002745.1:10154-51517 GCA_015106755.1 Etia nguti
CAAAGAAAAAAGGGGGGGGGGGGGGGGGGGGGAGAGAGAGAGAGAGAGAGTCCTGAATTAGTCCTGGAACAGATATTCCAGAAAGATGCATCTGTTTTTTGTTCACCGCCTTGTCTCCACCCTTCCCCCACCACCGCCGCCGCCACCCTCCTCACCTCCCCTCCTGAACAGACAGACAGTGCTCCGTGCCACAGCTGGTATTACTTGTCAGGCAAGTGGGGCTCTCCCCTTTTTTTGCTAATGGACTAATCTGTTGAAGGATGGGTGAGGGGGTGAAGGGGTCACCCAATTTCACCGGAGATGGGTTCACTCTCCTTTCTTTCATCTCTGACTAGGTTGTGTCAGGACTTGTCTCCTGAATGTTTTGATGTTAATTCCTAAGGAAAGAAAAAAAAAAGAAAGCAGCTTTAATTGTATGTTTGAGTTACATGTAAGATTTTGTACAACTGTTCATTTGGGCGCTTGTGCACGTCTCATCTTGTTTATAGGCGGCTTCCTCTCGATGTTTGAAGACTGCTTGTGGTAGTTTCTCCTTTGAAAAGAGATTTCTTTGTGACTTGGAAAGTATTGTATTCCTTCATGCAAAATTCAGATGCATTAAAGGGAAGGACGACAACTCAAGCGAATCATGGCTTTGAATAGAAATCCTGCATCTGCACTTCACTTGCTGTCAATTTGAGGCCTAATCTCTTCCAGTGGCTGAGCCATTTGTTGATCAAAATCTGGAAATGGCCACGTTTTTGCAAATGTAGAGAACATAATCCCATTCTGTAATCAAAGTAGAGCAAACGCATAGGAAAGGAAGACAATCTGCTAAATTTAAATGCCTAATTTGGTCCATCAAATAGGAGTGATCTGACTGGCAACATCTTAAGCCAATAAAGGGAGCAAACCTTCCATTCATCCATAATATATCTCACTTATTATAATAGGAATGCTTCAAATAGTCCCAAAAGCGATATCTATACAAGTTATTATCCTGCTGGATGCTTAACCCGTATTTGGCGGCTCATAATGTCTCTCAAAAGGCTGTGTAGGACTCTCAGTCGTATGTGTGGAGCAAAAGTGTGAAGTGGAATCTTTTCTGGTATCACACAGTTAGTGCTCTTGTGTTTCGGATGAAAAAGACCATTTTATTGAGTATGAAGTGAAGCAGATGCTATTACTCACCCAAGAAACACAAAGCAAGTGAGATATAAGAAAGAGACAGATGTTCACACAAGAGACTTAGGTTTCTGTGCGCTTGTTTGTGTGCATCATGTGCTCCTCGGGTCTTGATCAGAATAAGAAGTAAGTGGAAGTTTGAGCAGCAGGCAGAGCTGCTGCTACTGATGGAGAGGAGGGGGGAAAAAACAAAACAAAAGGGCTCCTCAAACAAGAGAGGGCCGTTCAGACAGGCGAGGTCATACTGTAAATTAGAGCAGCATTATGGTGGAGAGGCCAGTGTCACTTCCCAACGGGGGGTGCAGAATTCCTAACAGCGCCCATGGCAGCAGGACTTTATAGCGGGGATGTGAGGATCTCGCTGGAATAAGCAGTCACAACTTTTTAAACAACGTTTTAAATTCCAAAATGACTAAAAATAAAGATGGAAGTTTTGCGTGAAACTTAAAATAACCTGGGGTTACGATGAAATTAAAGCTGTTAGAGTCTTTGATGCGGCACGAAAGAGCAAAGAGCAGGGTTTTATTGCAAATCTTAAACTAGGAAAGCTCACATAAAAGGCGATCATTAACCTGCTCTACTTCTGTGAGAGGGAGGAAAAAAAAAGGCTTCGGATGCTACAGTTTCTAAGAAACCAGGCCGGTGCATTAGCTTATCCCCAGAGAAACAATGCTTATGACAAATGTGCATCTTTACCATATGGCGTGGTGCATTGGGCCTGCCCACATACAGTACACCGAGAGCTTTAGTGCTCAGTGGTGCAAAAAAGAGCTCGGCTGTTTGTATTTCTAATGTAGTACAGTTCGATATAAACAGTGTAATACTAATTTCTTTTTGGTCTTTGTCTGCTCTGGACCCCTCACGCAGAGGGTTGCAGCAGTGCACACCCACACACCCACACCCACACACACACACACGGGCGCACTACAACCACACTCTTGTTTCTCTCGGCCCCCAGCAGGACACTGAACAGGTGGAGGAGTGTGGGGAGGAAGGGGGGTGGTCTTTTTATGATTCCTGTTTGTGTGTACAGTTGCTGCAAGAACAGCTTGTTCCCATCTCTAAGCTTAATGATAACTTCTCAAATTGCAGTCCTATTATTCACTTAAAGATTTTTGCAATATTTTTAATTCCTTTTAAAATGTCATCACCAAATCAAACTTCACCTTCAGATTAGATGTAGCGCGACAGCTTCGAGAAATACGAGCGAGCGCATGAACATGCTGAGCTTCCTACATGTCAGAGAGAGCAATTCCCTCTCTGCCGGACTGACCAAGCTGGGAGATGTATGAGTGGCTTTGCCTTGAGAAAATGAAAGGACTTGGGTGGCAGAAGTAATCACTCTCAGGCAATGACTCAATGAGGAAAAAGGTCTTTTGTTCGCCTGTGACAGTTTTACACACGGGATTATCAGTAAAACAGCAGCAAGTGAATCTTAATTACACTTTGGTGATTGGCTTGCCCTACTTTCAGAGCCTGAGTGTGCGATATATTCCATTTTTATAATCTCAGCCAAAATTGCCTTTTCAGTTGTCCATTTCTTGTTTCAATTAACTGCTCAGGTTCAGAAAATTGTTTAAATTTAGCACTTTATTGACTTTTTATACATTCCGCTTTACAACTCACATGCTTACACTGAGTGAAATAAAGTGAGAGGAGTCTTTATGATACTTTACCAGACAGATTAATGTCTCATTTCCCCCCCTTTTCTCTTGTTTGTCACTGTCGTTTAAATAATGGTTTATTTGTTATCTGAGAAGAGGCACCACAGTCCCATTGTTTCAGCTATAAAGGAAGACTTAACAACATGAGAGAGCGATAACTGTGCAATGCAGTGGTGCTTCTTCCTTATTTGTGCAGGAATATCCCCATTGATGTGCATGAAGTCACTCGTGGCTTTGGTGAACGAGGAGCGGCACCCTGAGATTGGTCGGTCCCTGGTTCAGGGACAAAAAGTGAGGTTGTTTCGGTCTTTTGTCATTGACGCATCCCCCAGCTTTCACTGGATTCCTGTGGACTCCCACTGACTGTATTGTGATGCTGGCTCTTTTTAAACAAATGAGTGTATGATAGCGACTTCTTGCTCCCACTGCTGTCTTTGTCATTAATATGGAACAGCACACACCCCTCAGAGAGGGCACAGAGTCGCTGCTGTCGGTCCCGGCGCTTCACATGTGCAACCTGACTGGGGGGAAGCGTCTCCCCTCCATTTGAAAAGCCTGTGGCCACACCCATCTTTAACAGGGCCTGGATCTTTGTTCAAATCCTCCATTAGAGTTATTGCTCTGTTTTAATGAATTCTTTGAGTGGCACCCCCTCTCCCATTAACTGTGATGTTAATGAGCTGACCTCAGTCTTAGGAATACCACAAAGGGACACATGTATATGGGAAGCCACATGGTGGCTGCTTATGTGGCCTTTGTTTTTTTGTAGATTACATTTAATAGGCTACTTTTTCCTCATTCAGATTTATCCTGTAGGTAAAAGAAAGACAAAGCCGCAGCACCACTGACAGTAGAGTCTCACCACATGGGGGCTACCAGTAGCAGGATGTCCCTCCTGCCCTTAAAAGGGGGTCAGTGGTGGACCTCTGATATTTATGCCTGCACTCTCATAAAAACCCATTACTTCTTTATATATATATACAAGAGACACTGAGCAAGATAGAAGGCTTCTGTTATATCAAACCTATATTTTTTTTCTTTGTCTGAGGTTCAAGGGAGCCAGGCAGGTTGACACAGCTTTTGTGCTAAAGGTGAAACATTCATTCCAAGCCTCGGGCCACTAATAAAACGACACAGAGTTTTGTCTTCCCATTCATTTCTGAATCTCCCTCTGTTGGCTCCAAAGCTCTTTTGCAATACTGAGAAGTTACTCTGTTCATTCCGACACTGTTTAGCAGTTTTTCATTCATGAAACATTGTACTGCTCCCAGTTACGTTCCACCCTTGGGACTCAACAGGGAGGTTTTGTCTGCGTTTGACCTCAGTATTCACATTCTCTCCATCTTAAAAGCTGTTTCTTTGTGTTGTGCTGATGTCCACCATCCTCCCTTCATAGACTGCAGCAGTCTGCAGTGCCTGAAGCTATCTTTGATTACATGCTGCTATGGCTGAACTTGTAAGGAGACAGGAGTTCCCATTCAGGGACGACTTCCTTTCACAGAGGATAGCAACAGCATATCTGTGATTGGAATTAAAAGCCCATCATTCTGACGGTGTTTAATATCAAACAATGGGAAAAATTAAACGACTGGCAGATCTTTCTGAGTCACCAATGAGTCAATACACTGATGACTACCATGAACCTTTTATAACAGTGTAACACGTGCTTCTAAGATGAATACCTTGGTCTTTAAATGAAAGAATTTTCAGGTTGTTCTTAAAAATGGTCGGTATCTCTGTAAAGATCTTTTTTGGAGGATTTCAGCTTGCACTATATTTTAGGGGTTACTGGTGGCTGATACAGGCTCAAACTTATATCATGATATTTCAAGAAAAATACTTCTCACGATATATTGAAAAAAAAATGCTGTAAATGTTTAATAAGTGTAAGTAAATGGGGATCATTTTCCATCCTTCTTTTGCATCGGGATACTGTTATTAACTGCCCAATTCAAAGTGTGAATTTACTAAAACAAGGTGCCAGCAGCAGCAGCAGCAATATAGCACAATAATTGTGAAACAGCAGCAACATTCAGTGACACAGCATGAGTCAAGTGTAGCCTAGGTAGTGTTTCTCTGGAAATATTTTAGTAAAAGTATAAAATAACCTCTTAATACTTTTGTTTAACAATGACTAAAGTAATTTAACCTTGTAACTCACCAGGACCTGTACAATAGTATCATATAATAATTTTAGGCTGACCTTTTTAACCAGTTGCTTTTCCAACATGTCAACGCATCAGTAATTTCAATCCACTGATTGCTTTTCCTCTCACAGGAAGAGCAGTGGAGCAGACTCATGTAGTGTCACTGAAGCAGTACAATGAGTGCTCCGGTGACACTCGGTGGAGTTGTTTGTTTAGTTTTGGGTATCTCCTCCTTGATAGACTGGTTTGCCCTCGGTAATGTGTTTTTGCCTGGAGTGGTGAAACAGGCTCGTTGTTTCCACGTTTAACCGGAACATTTTTTGCACATTTTTTGGAAAGCACTGTGCGCTGTTTGATGATGTTGCTCAACAGCAGCAGACATATCTCTCTCGCTCTCAGACATGCCTGGGCTCGTCTCCCTGTTGTGCACACTAAGAAACATAAACACATAGCATTGCTATAGCAATATGACATTTTATATATCATGTAAAAATATATATACCAGTATTATCGCGGATGATATAATATGGAACAAACATATTAGGAGATGTTACCATAAGCTACTGTAGGTACCGCAGGCAGTGCACATACCAAGGCTGCAATTCTTCTAGAGCTGAAGGGGGCAGCATAGGTCTACAAGCTGTACACTGTCCTTTCATGCTGAAGAAGACGTACGATGGCCACAAGCACAGGAAAAACTATACACAGAAGTAGGTGACTAGGTGACCCAGTAAGAGTTGGGTGATAGTAAGATTTGCTCATCCAAAAAGATCCAAAGTTTTATCCTTCTTATGTTATTCTGAGACAGGTGGCATTGCTAGCTAATTTTAATGTTATTAACATTATATCTCATTGTAATGTTAGTAGGCTACTCGGCAACCATCCGCTTCTTTCATTCTAGTATGTCTTCCAGTTGAGACTTGTATTTGGACCCCTGGGCATGCATCTCCTAATGTGCAGCTGCCTGGAAAAAGTTAGAAGAACTGTAATCCTCACACCAGATTACAGTATGTTACTCAAAACTGTTTTCTTGTTAATGCATCTGCAATTGCAGCAATGTTTCCTCACATTCAGCTTCAATTTTTATTCAGAGGAGTCAAGTGGTGGGTTTTTGCGTGGCAGCTACCCCTCAAGCGATGCTTTGGCTGATGCATGACTTGTTGATGTGTTAGATGCTTCGTGATAAAATGCTCTGCTTTGCTGTTAAGTATTTGGCTGTTCTGCTGCCAGACCTTACGAGGAAGGTGAAGAGACGCTTGTCTGGTAATTGGATGCAGTACTTAATTTTCTAATGGGACGACTTAAGAGGTCAAGTAGCCTTGTGTTCCTGGAGAGAATTTCAAAGCATTAAATATCCCACTGGTGCAGTTTAAATACATATAATTGACTCGACTTATCCTCTAAATGCAAAATTCTCTGCATGTATCACTTTTAATTTTACTGTGGCTTTTCTGTAAGGTGGTCACAATGGAAAACAGCG
Organism: Etia nguti; assembly: GCA_015106755.1. Lineage (NCBI taxonomy): Eukaryota > Metazoa > Chordata > Actinopteri > Cichliformes > Cichlidae > Etia > Etia nguti. The sequence goes on from VUQG01002745.1 coordinate 16,610, forward strand.
GGGATATTTAATAGTAAACTCACTATTAGCTTGTTAACACTGGCCCGTGTAACATAAAAAATTGCATTACTGCTATTGCTGGCTAGCCTATAGAATAAGGATTTTGCTAAATGAGCTTTGAAGTGTGTAATTTTGAATAATGAAGATGCCAGAATCCATTACCCTGCCATTCCTGTCCTCCCTCATACAAGTAGAAGCTATAGAAGAGATGACACATCATTTCCTCTTATAATGATGCCATGATCTCATTTGTATGTTCAGGGTCAAACAGCAAAAAAATGAATAAAAAAATAAAAATTGAGAGCTGAAAATAAAAGCTAAGAATGTAGGTTTGGGACATTTTGGTTAAAGCTGAATGGATTTTCGACTCCTTTTCATGAAAATCTCAGGATTTTTTTGTCTTATTGTGAAGGGCTTGCCAGAGCATGCTGATTTATAAACAGAGCCACCACCTATGGATGCGCTAAACCAAGACAACATCACAGCTAGAGTTTGTTTTTACAGGCGTATTGGTTCAGACTACAATATTTCCCAGTGGGTTTCTAATAATTGGACAACTTTGTTACCTTTCTCCTTGGGGCAGCATTTGTATAGATATCATGGTTGAATGGCTATATTTCCTTTTGTGATGTCTCTTGTGTAATGTATTTTCGCGTCACAGGTCATTACATCGCCTAATATGCATGTTCTTTATATTACCAACAACTGAAGACAGTAAAGGCCTTTTCTTTTTGTCAGAGTCTTTATGAAGCTTAGCAGTGCTTTGGCCCAAATATATCAACATACATAGATGCTTATAGTAACAATACTAGCAGGTGTTTAGCACAAATAATAGTTCTTTATATACTTGTCAACAAGCTTTGCTGATGTTGGCGCATTATAGAAAGGAAGGGATTCACCAAAGAGACACTACATGCACAAAAGCATTGGGCTGCACTTCTTAATCTTTTAATTCTTTTGTGTTTTTAGCCTCATAGCCACAGGTGTGTAAAATCAAGCACCTGGCCATGCAGTCTGCCTCTACAGTCGTTTATATGATTGAGTCATTCGAAAGAGCTCACTGAATTTAGGGATTGTACTGTAATAAGATGCCACCAACAAGTCAGTTTGTGAAATCTCTTCCCCCTAGATATTAAGTGGTATCACTGCTAAATGGAAGCATTTAGGAACCACAGCAACTCAGGCACGAAGTGGTGCTGAGCCACATGACGCGTAAAAGGCGCCAGCGCTCTGCTGACTTCTTCTGGCATTAACATCAAAAACCGTGAGCTTCGTGGCATGGGTTTCCATGGCTGAGCAGCTTCTGCAGGTGCAGTGTGTAGGGAGCCCAGTATGTTTGTCCATATAGTGTATAAGTAATTTCCCATTTCCTGCTCAGTCAATAGTCAAAATATATTGGCTTTAGGATCGTATTAGATAGAACATTTGTACATTGCTCCACTGGAGAAGATGGCGCCATCAAAAGTTTAAGCCACCTAATAGCCTTACTGATACTTGTTCATTGGGACCAATGCAAGTACTGAGTTTTAGGAAGTAATCACTGACTGCATGGGTATTCTTTAGACATACAGTATATATAATTGCAGTAGAAGTTACTATATATTGAAGAGGACAAATGACAGGTTCACAAGTTATTATCTTTCTTACATTGTGCATATTTCATAAACCACTTAGCAGGTCTTTATAGAGGTACCACTTGCTTCCACACCAGCTGTCTTGCTACTCTGCTACATGTGCTGCAGTATTGTAAAGAGTACGGTTAGAGCCGCTCTTGTGGACCAAAAATTTCACGACACCTTTTCTGGATCATTTAATGTAAACAACAGTTTAGATTGGTGCATGTTGGGCAGCAGTCATGCTGATGTGTAAAAGGCCAGTAGGGTTAGGGCTAGTTAGAATATGTGACACAAAATGTATTTGACAAAGATATTGTGTACTTTTGACATTAGATAGTGAAAGTCAGCAGGCTTCTCTATCAGGACTGAATGGTGAAGCAACCTACAGACAAGCCCGGTGTTTTTGTTCAGTTTTAAATCATTTTTTGGACTTCAAGGGAAGCCTTCACCCCCGAGACCTTGTTTTTGTCTGGCCGTGAAGCAGAAGCAGCACATGGCTTTGGAGGACTTTCTGAACAGTGTGTTGACTCACTTTGCTTGAAGGGGGATAGTCTGTGCACAACATTCCCATGGAGACTTTTGTTCATGAGCTCTTCAGGCCACATTGCTCATATTTTGAACACCTTTCAATAGCAGAAGAGGTGTTGGCACATTTTTGCTTATTGACAGGTTTTTTTGTGAAGCGGGGTGTCTCGCTGCTGCCAGTACATCTCACTATCTGACAGATCTGCAGGGCTTTTTTATGCGCTTGTTTGGGATGTACTGCACAGGACAAGAAACAGAGTGAAGTTGGGTGGGAAGCACTGCAACCATAGGGTGGATGGTTAAAAGCACTTAGCTTGATGTATAGCTTCTCCTCATGTCGTGATGGAAGAAGAAAATGTAATAGCCACCGCTAATGAAATTATTATGCCTTAAAGGTCCTTTGTAACCAAGAAGACTGTGACATATACTGAATTACATCAACTGAGAGCGGTTATCTCATCTCATAGAAACAAAAGGCACAAACAAAAGAACCAGATTTGGCTTGTTGTGACAGTTTTATCTGTTATGTGTCTTTAGACAACCAAAATAAGAAGTATAACACTGATGGTGACCTTGTGTTGACAAAAGATAAAATGCATTTTGAATGTAGGTGAATTTTTTGCATATAATGCTAATCTCCAGCCTTTCACAGGGCTCCATCAAAGTGGACGTTGGTCCAGGGGTATTAAACATGAAACCACCAAGACTTGATGTGCAAGCAGGTACATAATCCTTTGTATGTATTATCTGCATTCCATGTATTCCTCCCGCTGCTCCCCGCTCTGTTTAGCCAGCAGAGGCTTTACGACCCCCCTAGAGTCAAAAGCTGAAGCAGGACACAATTTGAAACCGTCATGCCCTCTTAATACCAACCAGCCTGTTTGGCTCATTGGAATGGGGAACACTGCTTGCTCTGTTTCACAATGAAGGGTTAGAAGGTCAGTTCTGTCATTATGAGTGCACAACAGCATACACGACTCTTTGCCCAACTAATATAAAAGTATCAGCCTTACCGCGGCAATTACCGGAGATGAAAGCTACAAAAACCATCTGCCGAACAAATGGAAATACCTACCTGTTAATATTTTCTGTTGTTTACAGCGTAACAAGACATACATTATTGATACGGCAAAGTAGGTGGCATGAATTAAATTCATGCAATAATAAAAGCACTGCACATATTTCCATTCATCATCCATTTTGAGTTGGGAAAATATTAGGCCATGCCTCATGCAGCATCTAATGAGGCACTTTAAGATCGATAAGTGGATGCATTCTTGTTTACTCACGTAGAAAAGGTATGATTCCTGGCCTGATTTGTCTCCCCTCTTCTTTTTTATTTTCTTTCCACTGCTCCCATGAGAGGCTGTGTGCGGTTTGTTGCCAGGATGCTTCAAGAGGGGTGTGTTGTGGCAGCAGGTTTGATTGGTATCCTCAGGCACCACCTGAAACTGTAATATGGTCATACAGATGGCATAATAGTAAACACAACTGCTCCCGCAGGATCAATGGGCTACAAATGTTCAAAGGATTTCCTGCTCAGGGAGGTGTGGGGGCTGGGACTGGGTGGGGCCGCTTTTAGAGGAGAGGGAGCACTTGTGGGACAGACAGTCAGGCAGGCGGGTACTTGAACAAAAGCTGATTGCAGTTGTGTAAATAGTGGAATCTGAAGCTGCCAGCTGGGGTAATAATTCAAAATAATAATAAAAAAAGATAATAATTCACTGAATTAATTACTAGAATGAGGATGCTTTTAGTCTGATGACTCAGTGGATGTTTCCATCTTGACCCTCCTGTTGGGCTATGTCGGTTTGCATATGTAATTTGCTGAACATGAGTATTAGTGAGAGCTGCGTTGGTGATTGTCATCATTAATATGCGTCGCAATAAAAGGGCAAAAGAACATCACATGCTCCCAGAGCCCAAAATGCTGTTTTTGTTCATTGAGCCAACACTCCAAAGCCAAAAGGATATTTATTCACAGCCAAACAAAACAGAGGGAAGTTGTGAATTGACTTAGCTGACTGGCAGAAATTTAAAAACGATCTACTTTGATAATTCATATTTAATATCAGTGCTCCCTTTTCTTTCATATTAAAGTAAAATATAGATTTTTTTTTGACATTTCATGGACAAAACAATTGTTATAATAACAAATCTAATAAAAAAAAAGCATAATTTGATTGTAACAATGTAGTTGTAGTCCTGATTTAAGCCTTGGCCAGGGCTAAGTGACTGTTAGAAAATGTCACATCACCACAAGATGTTCTGTGAATTTCGCTTTTTTTTATTAATAAGATTGAAGAGAATGGTAAAAACTGCCATTTCCAGAGCTCAAGGTGACATCTTTAGATTGCGTGTTGCTCCACCAAAGATATTCGATTTACATTTACATAAAACTGAGAAAAGATGCAAGTCCTTAACCTTCAATGCTGGAAGCAGATTTTAACTTGACTAATGACACAGACAGTAACTTGCCTATCAAAATTGTCAACTGTTTACTTCTTTAGTTGAACTGATATTCACTCAATTGGCCACCCATCCCAGAACCAGCCTGGCTTCCTTTTTTTCCCCCTCCGTTGCAGCATGCTGTTACTCCAGAGGACCTTTTTATGCTATTAATAAAACTGATTACAAATGATGTTCTGCCTCCAGTCCAGACAGCAGACACTTAGCCTACAAGTCAGTCCTGCTCTAGTTGGCTCAGTTGCTTGAGGCGAGCGAAGCTGGCAGGTTTATGGCCAGTATGCAAAAAAACCTGATACCTCCTGTCTGATGTGATACCTCTTGAAGAGACCTGGTGAAACGTCGAGCACTTTGATGTCAAGAAGGTTGTTTTGAATGTGTCGGGAATATTTTAAAGCTCCCTGTTAACACCTCTCACTGGAAAGGGGTGAAAAATCGAGGACGTTTTGAGAATTTGAGGATTCATTCCTTGTGCTTAGATTTGCAGATATCAGTTCAGACTTGTCAGTAAATTCAAAGCTCGCTCTACTCATTAATGTGAAGAGCTACTCACTGCTGCCTCCATCACTTCACCCCTTTAAACCTTAAATGTGTTTTATTAGACTGTAAACATTTATTTAATTATCCGTGTGACTATATTTTGAAGCCTTAATTGGGCTGATTATGCTTTCCTGTGAGCGCTAGAGGGGAAGAAGGGCTGTAATTTTAATTAAATGGGCTAAAAATAGAGTTTTCCAAAAGTAAGTCCTACCCCGGCGAAACCACGTCCGCTTATCCAGGCCTCATCTCAAACGCAGGCGAAACAGCATGAAACCATAAGACCCATGTGATCAGATACGTGTTATCACAGCTGTGATAGATTCAGGAGTGTACCTGGAGTTGCTGAAATCCAAAATTATAAAGTAGGAGCGCAAATCAGAGCTGCAGATGGTGTTTCCAGGACATATGTTGCCTCTCATGTTATTTCTACTACATAGCCACAGCGCAAATGTGGGATTCTTTATCATGCATGGGTTTCACTTGTAAAACTACCATGTGTTTCAGCATGGAAGGGACCAACAACTGGCAAGCAACAAGAGATTTAAAAAAAAATCTTTGGATTTAAAACGAAGCGCAACTTTAGGCCAATAAAATAGAAAGACTCTTATTAGCGTTTCAGCAAGTGCACGATTAGCCAACTTATATTCAAAGCCTGTGTGATTAGGAGCAGAGTTGTTGCGTGTGGATGCAAGCTCATCATTAGGCATGAGCGAGCAGGACAAATTCAATAATGCTTGTAGGATCCTCCAGTTTAATGAAGTTTGAAGGTTCCTTGGCATATGAGAATGTTATCACATTTAAATGGCTCAGAAATAATTAAAAATGAATGACTAGTTTCTAATCACACGTCTGAACTGCCTGGATTGAGAGTTAACAGGCTTCAGCCTTGCTGCGCGCTACACAAAAGCAACATTTGAAATAAACTCTTACATTTTTCTCACAAGTCATTTCTGCGTTTTTTTTTTTTAATGAAAAGACAGAATTTTGAACTTCACTGTAGGAACAGTTTATTTTTAAATCTTAAATATGTTTAAATGCTTTATGCTTCACTTTAACCCTACGCCGTCTTCAAAAGCCTTCAAGGTGTTGTGCGATCATTTCCACATGTCACAACCCTAATTAAAATAAGCGTTATCTGTATGGCAGACAGATTCAGGTTGGAAATGGCCAGTTTTCCATTTTAATGGGTAGAAATGATACGATAATCCCTTTTGTCCAGCAAACTTGCTTGCAGGCCATGTCTATTTTTAGGAAAATGACTTTGAAAGCAGAGAGAGGAGAGAGGTTGTGCGGTGGAGGACTTTAATATCCTCACGGTGATGGAGTTTTTAAACTTCTTGCCTGAGAAACACAGTCATCGTGACAGGGTCGAGACTTGGCGATCCATTAGGGCTTCTGATAGTGTCTCCTGCTGACGGGGAACATAAAAAATCCAGTCTGTTCATTCACAAAGCCAGACCCTTGGGTGAGCTAATGTAAGCTCTTCCGGAAACAGAAGAATGAAGTCACTGCCAAAATGTTAGGCACAGAGTTGCATTAGGAGGGGTTAATGGATAAGTAGCAAGCGTTGAGGCTGTGCTTTGTTAATGGCCTAATGTTGCCTTTAATGGTACGTCATTAATGGGAGTTGAATGCAGATGTTTGGAGTCAGGACAGTGAGCTCTCTTCTGATCTGCCCCAAGTCTGCCCGCAGGCAACTCACAACCACTTCTCCCTTCGGGTCCCGTGGCCTGCGCCCCTCAAATACATAATTCACAACATAATGGATGTGATTTCTGAGTGCACTTACCACCCGTTCGCTCTAGCCCGCTGCAGTCTTAAGAGCACTCCCCGCACCCATGCAGCTCGTCTGCTGACGCAATTTATGACATTTTTTAAGAGGTTTTTACGGACGCTCGTGTGGTCGAGTGTGTAGAGGAGAACATTTCAGAGACTAACGATCACGCCACAAGATCAATTTCTAGGCAACCTTATGGCAAGTCATTTAGAGTGATAATCACCACTCTTGTAATGTGCTTTTATCTTTGCAATCTGCCTCGCTCAGAGAAAAATGACTCTGACACTGCCAATAATGGGAGTCGTGTGTCACAGATATGCTATATAAAAAGGTGCGTATGTTTTCCTTCATAATGTCTTTGAGCCTTCTGGAAACATTTACGTGTCTTTCAACTCCCAGTACCAACAAGAACTTTCTTTTTTTTTGTAACCCAGATATTAGTTTTGTTATAGGTCTTCACTGAAGGTTAGGAGAGCAATTTAAGCTAAATCAAAGCTGGATCGTTTGCTTTGATTGTGCTGTCATTGCTGTTGGAATGAGACGGCATTTTAGAGTAACTTGACCATAATTAATTTAAATATATGACAATGCTTCTCTTTTAGATTCTCATATTAAACTCACTGACTAATCAAAGGGAAAAATGCAAGAATGTGCTGCAGTTTCCTCATGTTTAGTTTTTTCTTTGTATGGTGTAAATCTTTATGTCTCTCATCAACCAGCTTCAAAGCTCAATAGTTGATTAATAATGATGCAAAAAGTCAGATTTGTTCTGTAATATATGTGCTTATATTGTGCAGAACTCACGGCATCGTGCACTTGGTTCTGGGTGTCTTTTGTCTGTTTTGCTGCTCAGTTCTATGTTTTTCTCATTAACTGGATCACAGGTCAAACACAGACTGCGACAACAAACTGCGCTTTTTCCACTGCACTCACTTTAATTTAATGATTTAATGGAAAACTTTTGCTGTCTGAGACATCAACAGGAAATATGCTCCCTTTTTTCACTCCCTCACAATCACACACTGTCTTCATTAGTTAAACAGAGTGAAACAGACTGAAAACAATTGTCCTTAATGGACCAGAATGCAATGCAGTCACAAGGCAACCTGTGTTTTGAGATGTGGAGCAGGACTCGTGTCGTCCTCTGGGCTAATTATTTCGGCGCTCACGCTGCTATTCGTTCCACCTACACGAATAACCGCAGCTGGTGCAGAGTGTTTGCACCTGTTCTCTAAGGATTAACAACAGGTATTCTGGGAATTGTAGGAAGCATGAGCGAACAAGACATGATACGACTCGTGTAGTGTTTACCCAGAAGGTGGCACTCTTAAATTAACTTCCACAATGCAAATTTTTTTTCCACTCGGTTACTGCTGCTAATATAACATTTCATGATTGATTGACTGAAATGATTAAAATTACAAATGTTTTTGGAGTTTAGCAATCAGCGCTGAATCATCAGGACAGCAGATGCAGCATGTATGACATTTTCATTTAAAGCTTGCTCAAACCTGTTTGTGTGTAAATATTTGGCATCATCTTTCTCCAGCTGACTCCCGCCCACTTAGAGTCAATAGGAAGAGCAAGCAAAACAAACAAAAATAACAACCAAATCTCTAAACTAATAAAATCTGTAAATAAAGAGTGTTGGCTGTTAGCTGCAACTCCAGGGCTAAAAAAAAAAAAAATAAGCCAGCGAGGAAGTGCCAACAGTTGCAGTTCCTCATACGACCACTTGAGACTCACTCTAGAAGTGAGTCGATGCCCACAACGTTATAGCAGAAGTTTTTACAGCATGGTACACACAAAAAAGCAGTTTTGATCTTTTGAAGCTATGCATGGTGGAGCAAAGCGGGATGGTAACTTTTATAATAAGGGTTAAAGTTTCCATCATGCTTTGCCTGACAGCTGAATACCACAAAGGTGACAATAGCTGATTATCTCATTTAACAGAAGTCACAGGGTTGGACCACTAGACCATTGTTCATGCAAGTAAAAGACGTGCATTATGGCTTCATGTGTGGCCAATGAGCCATTGAAAAGTCTCAGATTTCAGTATTTTATTTGTATGTATTTGTCCACTTACAACCTGTTGTAGCTTCTTGTGTTAGCTTCCAATTTAGCGCTCAACTCTCTCATCACAGCTCCAAAAAAGACCAAATGCTCATTTGAAGCATTAAATTAGAAGTTAGAGGTGGCTACAATCACCTTCTTTGTGCAGCTTTAAGAGATCAGAGATCTATAACATGTAAGGTTTTTCTTCAGCAGCGTGGTGCTTCTTTAGGGAGGCCGTCATTAATTACACAAGTGGATTAAAACACCTGAAAACAAAATAAATCTTTCCCTCCTTCTTGAGCCCTCATCTCTTCCTTTGTTCTCTCGCCTCAATCCCTGATGAGAGGCAGAGGCAGCAACCTGATCCCTCAGCAGCAGGCCTGCACAGGTACCGGGGCCTCCTCGGGACAAATTTGAAACCAGAGAAAATGGAGCCAGCATTTTTAGTCATAAGGGAACAATGGGGACTCGACAGGTGAGACTGCAGGCAATGCATTAGCCCCGTTCCCGCCTGCTGTGTTCTGTGGGTGTCTGTTGACCACACATGAAGCAGCAGCTGAACATTGTTTTCTTTGCTTGAGGCGGAGAGAGAGAGCTGACTATATGTCTCTGTAGAGAATAAATATTCTTCACCGTGGAAGCTACACTGTATATCTGGCGGGAGAGGAGTGTAACTCAGGTTAGCACATCGAGCCAAAAGACAGAAGATCCACCTGCAAAACACAGCCATGACCGTTGGCCAACGCCGGTGACCTCATGTTATTCTCTGTTGGCATGCAGACTGCGGCTTCAAAAAGGCTGATCTCTTACAATTTTCAGGTTAATTGTCAAACTCTTAATAGATCTGTGATATCTGGCAGTCACCTTTCTGAATTAATTCCAGACCGTAGACTGTATTCTTTTCAGAAGGTGTAACTTCTAAGCCTGTGATGTGGTCATGTGCCATTTTCGCAGTGCTGCTAAGATTAGAAGGCTTCTATAGTTCTTTTATCAATAAACTACTACGTTATTTATCCATTTAAGACTGAGAAAGATAACTTACTGTCCAGTTTCATAAGTACACTTAATATTCCGTTATATTCCATATTCCAAGCCGCATTCTCATCTTTTGCACGTCACAGATGGAATAAACTTTAGAGCTTGCTTAGGTTAAACCTGTATGTCACCCTTGAACTGTTTAATCTTTATTTTGATGATGTTTTATACAACGAACGCTCTTGCATTTCTTTATCTTTCTATCTAATAGTCATTGATGTCACTGGATAATGAATAATGATGGTGGACTTTGCATTTTTGGGTTTTTTTTTCAGTAATGTGAATAATGACGATGATAATAATAAAAAAAAGGAGCCAGAGCCTTGAAGCTTTCAGGTCAGCTCATCATCTTTGCATTCTTATGTTTTAAAAACCTCTCTCCATCCACTGCAGAGATTTCCAGATTTATCATGAATTCTTCAATCGGCTGTTTTGTTTGCCAAGCATTAGCGCTTTTGTTGGTTTTTAGAGCACAGTGGCCTAAAAAATGTTTCCATGCTGCTGAGGTGAAGGAGGGGAGCCATTAAGCTTAATAGACTCGGACTAATAATACCGTGTGTTGCACACTCTACATAATTCTCCATTTGCTGTCCATCCTCCTCCTCAGCAGAGCACAGGCTTATTTTGCCCTCAAGTGACAAACATGGCTCTGCTCAGTGATGGCTGGGTAAATGTGAGTGTTTTTTTTTTAATCTATTTTTATTTTAGTCTGGTTCATGAGAGCCTCTTTTTTTTTTTTTTACAATAATGTCAGATCTACAGCTAAATAATCACTTGATTAGATCATTAGATGGCCAACAGAAAATGCGCGACTATTTTGACAAATATGGTAACGTTAGATGAGTGCTGTGACACATTGCCGATGGAATCATTAAAGCTGTCTTCAAGAAAATAATTACACCAATCATCTTCTTTGTGTCGTGGTATTGTAAACTGAAGTGGTGCATTGGACAAAAGAAGAAATCGGAACGGGTTAGCGCGCCAGTTTGAACCAGCAAAATTTTTAAAAAAGCTTCAAGTCATATACTTAATGCTAAAAACATGTTGATCTTTGACAGCGTAATCATATAAGACAACATACAGAAAATAAACTAGGCACCCGTGGAGAAGCTCAAAGGACATTGTAGACATCAATGATAAAAATGCACCCATCAACAGCAATTTACTAACAAATCAAAGACGCCACAGCAGCAGAACAACCGCAAACACTGTTCCTTCCTGACGAAAGCAGCAATGATGTGATAACAAGCATGCTACAGTCGACATAAATGCACTGACATATTCACAAGCAAAGCAAAGGCATCTGACCGTCAACTGTCACTCGCAGTGTCGTTTGCAGTGACTGTATGGTGGCAGGGCAGGAAATAAACTGCTCTTACTTATTAGTGATACTCCCAAAAGTATCTTTTCAGAATTCCCCCTGAAAAATTTCATCAAGTCATAAATATCCAGTTGTTGGCTTAATGCTCTCTTGTCAGCAAACGAATAGCCAACATACTTGTGCTGTCATCATGAGTGCTGCAGAAGCAGCTTGGTGATTCTGATGATCTGCCAGGTTTCGCTGTTTCTCAAAGATTCATTAAGAAGGCTGAAATTTGCTGCACCTGTTGGAGGTGTCAAGAGTGCTGTAGCACAGCTCACAGCCTTGGTAGTGCAAAGATTTTTTATTGATTATTTTTTCAATCCACAATTAGTTTAGCAGATGAAAAGTTTAAAAAAAAAAGTGGAAAAAACACCTTTTGCAATCTCTTGTGGTCAATTGTGAGGGCTTTAATCTGCATGTGTCATTGAGAACTGCTATTATATTCACCTGACTGTTACGTATGATGAGAAAAAGAACACTCACACTTGAAGAGTCTGGAGAAATTAAATGGTTTAACTGAATAATCAACTAGTTGAAAATTTGACAGGTTTGCAGTTGTCTGAATGTTGGATGTGGATACCTGAAGTCTGCAAAGTGATTTTTGAACGTTACACTGAGAACATGTCCTAGCGAGCATGAAAATAAATTGGCCTGCTATTCGTAAGACTACTTTCACATTCTAATGCAAGGCCATGCATCGATTCAGTGTTATATTAATATCAAACAATATTGCAGAGTCTTCTCCATCATAAAACTAATAAATGTGTTAGACTTTAGACAACGTTTTTCATGGAACATGTAGATAAGAATCCATAGAGAGTGGATCACTTATTAAAAACAAAAGAGGCTAGGCTGGCCTAGTTCAGTTGAACTGCAGACAGAGCCTTTGGGGAACATTGCCAGAAAATGAAACCTTTGTCCCGAGTCTTTCTGTCCACAAATGGACCTTTTTTTTCCAGATTGGTTCCTCTCTGAAAGACCTCTATGCCCCGTTGAAGGTCAAAGAGACACAGGGCCATATCTTTAGGGTGTTGTGCAGCTTTCTGAGCCCTGAAACAGATGGCGCTTCATAAATGAGAAAAATGGCTCTAAATCCTCACCTCTCAAATGTTCATTTCTCATATTACAGCTTTTGTCGAACCCAAAGTGCTTCAACAAATTCATACCTGCTGCTTACTTGTGGAAAATAGCAATTATCCAGCAATTTTTGTGTGATAATCAATAAATAATTGCTGGCGTTTATCAAGCACAAGTACCACAATGTTCTTTTGTGTAATAATTTGTAATAATTTGCTGTTTTTTCTTGTAAGATGCACGTCCGGATTTTGTTGATTTCATTAAAATGTTAAAGCCCTGAAGTGTAACCTTGAGCTCTAAACTTTAACACTAAATTGTGCGTGATCTTTGGGGATTACACAAAAAAGAGCCAGCATTTTGATGAATAATGCTTGTAACACAACTGAGAAAACAACTAGAGTAGCAGTGACATGTCTAGTTGTGACTGAATGTGGTAATCAACCCATTCACACAGAATATTTCAAAGGCTGAAAGAGTGGCAGCGCAGGCCAGTAGTTTTATCTGGTCATATTTGGGAACTGTTACATTAGCATGCTCCCCATTTAATGTTAATGTATTGCCAATTAAAGTACATCCTAGTCAAAACTTTATGAAAGGAATCTGAAGAGAAGCTCACTTCTGACCAATGACAGCAGTACTGTTCATAAGCGCTGGTGTTTTTGCCGCTGTTAGCCTCTGTTAGCTGCTGTTAACCAGTGTTAACTCTGAAGTGGATGGATCATTGCTGGACTTCATGTTTTAGAGCACTTTTTTGCTTTGGTGAAGGAGACCTTCTCTCTTAAGAGAGAAGTAGGCAAGTTTTCTCACAAACTTGTAACTATATAACTGGATTTCAACAGAAGGAATGTGGATCTGACGACAGGTACGTCGATCTTTTAGATCTGTGAAAGCCACACTAGAGAAAACGTGCTGCACTTGGCAGGCTCTGAGAGAAAGCTCCTTTATTTGACAAGGTAAGCAAAAATCCATCAGTGAAGAATGTATTATTTTAGAAACCAAGTTTATTACATTATTCTCAGGTTACTACAATATGTCTGACTAATATTTACGTGTCCAAAAATTAAAATTAAGCATTTGACTTTATGACACGTCACATGCCATCAGTCTGATGGAAAGAAATGCATGCCTTAAAGTGGCTAGAGCTTTGGATGTGAGGATTTTCTTCCCCCCAGCGGGCTCACGCCAGTGTGGTAAAAAAACAAGAAAGAAGAAACAAAATAGAAGCTGATGCTCTCAGTTTTATGCTATAAAGACAGTGACAGGCAATTACAGAGAAGAAGAAAAAAACGAAAAAGCTAAATTATAGAGCACGCATTGTTGACGTTTGGAATGGTGGTTCAGCCTGCAACAAAAAGAGGAACTGTGCGAGAGGGATGTTGTGCAAGCTGTGCTGTCAGTTATCCATCAGTGACATGATTACACCCCTTCCCTCAAGAGAGACAGACGGAGATAGTGAGGATGTGGCTGTGTATTTCTTTTTTTTTTAAAGAAATCTCTCTACAGCTAGCTGGTCTGGAACACTTCCTCAGCGTGAACTGATACTGTAGCAGAATTTAAATACAGTCATGTGCTTGTCATAGTCAGTAACGCACCATCTGAGCGTGTGTACTCAGTGAAAGAGTTGGCAAAACAACAGCCTGCAAAGCTAATTTATTACCAAATATCTACAAGGATTCTTTGGGGGCCCCGGTGGTCCTTCTAACACCTTTCCGTGTGACAGAAGCGTTGCGGCAATTTTTCACGACAGCGAGTAATGAGAGTTTGAGCTTATTAAACCAGTGATCTCTCTCATTTGAGGTTCTTAATATGGCTAATCAAAATTCAGCACTTGTTAAATTATTAAAGAAGAGACAAGGACGAGAGGCAGAATGTCACGGGAGGTTAGGTTTTCTTTGATTTCTTGCTCCTTAGGCAAACGGCGTTCACTATAAGAATCCAGCCTTTCCTCGAGTATTATTGATCCAGTTGAAGTGGTTCTGTCTGCCCCTTCACACTGAACCGCTTCTGAAGCAAGGCTATTTGCCATCAAGTCTTTGTGGACATGCGCCATGGGATCTCCATTCAGTGCACAATCCTCATTTTCAGCACTTAATAAGTTTGGGCCTCGGTTTTCTTTTGGTTGTTGCAGCTCAAAGGGACACACACAAACACACACACACGCACACAAACGCACACACACAAATGGGAGGGCGTAAGGTAGCAAAACAGGGATATAGAGACTAATGCGGGGAGGTTGCTGATTTCCCTGGTGAGTTTATATCTGAGCTGTCGTCACCTGTCTCTTCTCGGGAATAGAGGCGCCTTAATCAGGAACATAAAAGTATCTCCTGCGGTGCTGCCTCCTGTCTCTGTCACTCGCCTGTCTCTTACTTGAGTTACCATTGCCAGAGTAGAAGCTAATTTTTCATGTCCAGTGTAAGAAAGAGAAAAAAGTACAGTGAAATTCCAATTCAGACTAGCAAACCCAGTTTTTTGGGGTGGTTGACGAGACTAAAAAGTCTGTAATGCTTTTTGTAAAACTACCAAATGACATGAACTAGAATATTGTCTTACTTTAACCCATAGCTTTAGTTTGAAATCCCAGAAATACTGAATCTTTTAAGCAGCCTTCAAAACAGACTTTTTCTTTTATGAGCTTGACACAGAAAATGCCATTTGTTTGGAGTAGTACTTTCTACACAGCACTATCCCATCAAAATCCCAAATTAGTGTTTGTTTATTTCTGTTATGGGGATTTTCTTTGTGAATTAATTTCTGCTAAAGAAATATATATTGGTTCTTGTGTCCCATATAACACATAGCATGAAATATGTCCTCATTTAATGTTTTTAGTCATTACAGTCTCCTGCTAAACTCTGTTTTTCATGCAAAAGTCTTGAGTCACTCTCTCATTTCTTTATATTTAGCTAGGAAACTGGGAAACAGGTGCAGCAGTTTACTGACACATGTGCAAACACACAGTACATCTATGGAGGCAAAAACTGAGCTTGTACAATTCAAATGAGCTTGAAGGTCAATACTTTGTATGACCGCCTTTATTTTTCAACATTGTCTGGACTCTCTTAGGCAGCTTTCTTGTAAGTTCTTTAAGATGATACCTCGCTGCTTCAGTAAGGTTGAAGTCTAGATTCTGGGAGGCCAGTCAATGACTGATCTATCAGGTATGCTTTTGTTACATTGGCGATATGTTTGGAATCATTGCCATGTTTAAAAATGCAGCCCAAAACTGCAATACTCACACTCACCTCTCTCCTGTTGTCCGCTGTACATACTGATATCGATTTGAACCAAAAATTTCAGCGTTGGTCTCATCACTCCATCAGACCTGTTGCCACTGACTTTCAGTCCAGTTCTTGTGTAATTTGGCACACTTCAGCCTTTTTGCCCTGTTTCACTTCCTTAAGAATGGCTTCTTGACAGCTACGCTTTGACTGACATCATTTCTGATGAGGCTTCAGTGAGCAGTGGACTGATCAACTGAAGGGCCAGATCCTGTGCAGGGTCCTTGTTGGTTTCCTTCTTAAAGACAGGTACTGGTCACCTGTCCAGTTTTCTCAATTATTTTAAGGACACACTGCCAACATATGTCTGTCAAACTGTGTTATGTTTGGCATTTATCGTAGATTCAAGTAAAAAAGAAAAAGATGTGTTTTTGTGACTGGCTGCTTGTAACAAAGTCCCAAAGATACAATTTAAAATTGATACTTTGCCAGGCTTCCTGTTATGTGTTTACACAACACTGGTCGAACTGGAATTATGTGTCATTTAGTGCTTGAATTATTCATAGGTTAGTGATAAGTGGCTTAAACAAACAAACAAAAAGCATTACGCTGAAACTGGACTGAAAATTAGTGAAAAAGCAGCCTGTGTCCAACAAAAAACTTCAAAAAGTTGGAGAATTTTTGCTTTTGCTTGGAAGTGAAATTAAAACAAATGAGAGGTGACTAAAGATGCTGCACAGTGCTGGATATAGTAAGTATTATATTATGTAAAAGCATTATTACTGTCTTCAAACATACACCAACAAGGTTAAAACCATAAGGAAGTGGTAAATGTTAAATATCCTCCTCATCATATAGACAATGATTACAAGCTGATGATTGGTATGCATGGTGTAAACTTGTGTGTATTTGTCAACGGGAAGTCGCTCAGTTCACCTACTTTTGTTGCAAAAGGATTACCTTATCTCAGCGAGCAGCAGGAGCTTTGTCTTCTGTAACTCAACATGTGCGATTAGTTCTCATTGTGTGACAGTGTAATCTGCACAGATAATGCTTTTTCCCTTAATGCAGACTTGTTTAAAGTTCTCAGAGACACTGAAGGCAGCTTTATTTGAATATTCAAAATGTCTATTTGAATTTGAAATGCAAGGAGTTTATTATCCAGAGAGTGTGATAACCTTTGCAACACTGCTGGGCTTGCAGTGTACCTTTGTATTGTCTCCTGAGTGGTTTGTGTCTTATTACTAAGACACAGCATATGTGGGCTTGGTTGCAAACTTGATTTAGAAAAATGCTTGGATTTGTCCTCAGCCATTAGAGCATTCTGGCATCAACATGCCCAGGCGATGCACACAATAAAGATAGTGAGAGGCTATTTTTGGCACCTTAAATGCTAAAATGTAATCTAGCGGGATGTCATCAAATATGACACATGCAAAAATGTGTCCCTTGAACAGAGAGCTCATTAATGGATTCCTCTCAATGTATTCACAATGCCCCCATTTTTTCCTTTTTTGCCACACAGCGTGGGCAATCTTTTATGCCTGGATCAGAAACCTGCACGTTTCATTTACTTTAAAAACAACCAAGTGTAGGATGGCTACATCAGCATGCTGGGTTCACAACCAGCAATCTGCATTATTTCAGGTGGATCACACTCATGTACATCCAGTTGCCAAAACACTGAAAGTGAGCAAGACTCTGTGAAATGCAGGCAGAAATGTACAGTCCAGAAAACGACCCAGTGGGTGCATTTATTCTTAGCTCATGCATGCAGTAAAGCAGCGATTCTCTTATATTACACTGCTTTAAAAAAAAAGTACATTTCGTGAATACACGAATACCTGAAGTAGGTAACATTTTTCCCCCAAACACAGTAATTTGTTAAGACTGATCATTGCACAACTTGATTCCCAAAAAGCTTTTAACAGATTTTACACAGAATAAATTATAGGAAATGAGAGAATCAGTGCAGGAAATACTCGTACTTTAGTTGACAAGTGACGGAGCTTATCCCTGTGTTTGGTGAAGAATTCCTGGTAAAGCTGTCAGCAGTTGAAATGTGGCGAGGTTTGTTTTGTCCCGTGCTGTCACTATTAAATGTCGCCGAGCCTTATTTAAATGCAGGGATTGTATCTATGTGGGTGAAGTGCCGTGGTAGTGCTATGTGTTCTCAGATAGTTTTTTTTTTTTTCTTTTACTGGGTGGGTTACTCTGCTTTGATGCTCGCACAAGCTGTTTCTGCTTCATGCAGCTGTAAGCACTGATTACAGCCACCACCACAGATAGACTTTAACACTTTTTTTAGAGCCTTTTTGTTCTGTCTATATCTTGTTTTCGGTCTCTGCATTGGTAATTTCTGATGTTTCCATCCATCACTTTGTTTCAATTTATTCAGATGTCAAAGTGAACAAGGACACCTTCAGAAAGTTCAGTCTGTCTGTTGGGCTGTTAAAAATAGGTAATTATTTTCAGTAGTTCTCCTAGTGCACCTATTGAGAAGGTAGCAGCGACTCTTAGCAACATGTAAATAGCTTTAGACAAAGTTTGCTCAGCTTAGCACCTATGCTTCAAAAGGGGAATTATTTAGCCAGGCTTTGGCTTTTCACATAGATAACAAAAAAAAACTAAAAACAAGGTATAACATGTAGAGTACTGATCTTTAGAGGTCCACTTTAGACAATTGGCCACTTCAGGCTTTAACACGTGTGAGTGATATCAATATTTTCATCTGGCCTGACTCTCTCCAAAAAGGCAGGCTAAAGTAAACGCCCTCACATAAAAAACAGTTCGCCCTGAGCTTACTGCTAGGTTGAGTGAACGATATAAAGAGGTCGAAGCTCCACAAGCACTTGTAGTGTAAAGAACGGCTTTATTACTTGACCAGTGTGTTTCAGTATGTGGCCCTCGCTTGGGTAATCAAAAACTACTTCGCAGACAGCACTTTAAATACCGTACGTGTTTGAGTGGCGGAAAAAAAATCATCTATCCACCAGGTTGGACATATGCTCCGAAATTTGTCTTGCAATTTTAAAAAAATGTTTTATGGCCGCTCACAGTCTTTATGTGTTTGCTTATTAGCATGCTGTGTTTCTGTTGGTTGTGCAAAAGTGGGTCATAGCAGCACGGTGGTGAAGCGGTTAGCACCGTTGCCTCACATCAAGAAGGTTTCTGGTTCAAACAACCTTGCTGTGTCTGAATGGGTTTCCTCCCACAATCCAAAAACACACATGTTAGGTTAAGTTGGTATTTCTAAATTCAAGCCAAGAATGTGAGGTAGATGAAGTGTGCGAAGGTGACATTTAACCATACAGAGACCTTTCAGTGGTCAGCAAATAATTACACCACATTGTTTTGCTTGATGAACAGCACAAGCGGCTGGAAATAAGGAGTTGTGCAGTGTTGTCATGTGGTATGTGAAGGGCCTATAAGTGAACTTCCCAGGTATTTAACTAGTATTTTAAAGTGAGCCCATAGACTGTATATAAAAGATGGAAGCATCTACTTGTCCTCACTCAGTGGTTAGCAAATTCTCATTGTGAATCTTCAAGATGAGCATTGTAACTACAGCCGTCTTAGGCTTTTGAAACAAAATGTCACTAAAGCCCACCAGGGAAACGCTCAAGCGTGCTGACTTTATCATGTGACTCTAATTGTGACCATATTTGCAAATTTAGTATCATGTTGTATTCAATGTTTGACGCTCAGGAAAATGTTGACTGAGGTCACAGCTTAAGGTACCCAAGAGCTGTTTTCCTATTGACTTCTACACAACCACACTTTTTTGCAGACACGAGGTGGGAGAATAGGGCTGTGCAATTAATAGCATGTGGCTTTTCAAGTGATTTTTTTTTTAATTTAATTACATGACTTTAATTATAATTAAAGTTTGAGGAAGTTTGAGGAGTCTCTGAGCAACCATGTTAAATTATTGTAATCTCCATGTTGACCAAAAAATGTTTTGTTTAATACTATGAGAAAAAAAAAAGATCAAACTTGGTTTTTTTTGCCCCTATGAGGTAAAACTTCCTTGTAGGGTTTAGAGGAGAGGCAGAAAACAGCTTTAGAAAGCCATAGAGCTAAGAGGCAGACATGCCTTGTTTAAGGTCTTCTTATTAAATTGTCTGTGTTTGTCATCTTCCTGCAGTAGTGACTTCAGAAACAGGCTTTATGGAGTTCAGCGATGGGCTCGGTGCTGTTTCTTGTGAGTTGACAGCTCGTAACGATGAGTGACAGGTGTCGGTGTGCGAACTTGTTCAGCTTAGTGTCAGGAGGATGGCAATAAGTACAGACTTTGTTGACTCGAGGCAAACTGTTTGATTTTGTTGTCTCTCTAGTTTCATCACACATGTACATAACTATTTTATGGACTCGTTTAATAGTCCTGATGAGAAAATGACACTTAACGACAGGGGGTTTACTGTGTACGAAAGAAACCAGGCAGGTATTTGCACACCTCTGAACTTGCCGACTGTGCAAGCATGCCTTCCGGGTCCCAGTTGTTTCTCTGTTTTAATACATACAGTGGTAACCAGAGTAAAAGTATTTACCTTCATTCAAACAGGATTCAAATGAGTATCACGCACAGAGCAAATGAATTCAGTTCATCTCTGCACCACACTAAGGAAACCTTTAAAAGTCTGATGTGTTCAGAGGGAAAGTGAGAGTATAACTTTTTTTTTCTCAGTGCAGAAATGGCATTTTAGTGTGCAGCTGGGTTTTTTGTGCACGAATATAATCAGACAATTTCAGGGTCGAATGCACGCAGAATATTGGAGGATCTTCATTGTTTTGCACTTTCCTTGTAAAAAAAACACACAAAACACAAACATTACTTGTCTCTGTTTCAGCAGAGAGAATCTGACTGGTCACCGTTTTCTTCTCATACACTTTACTGAGCTGCTCTCAAGCTGTTTTGGATTTTAGCTGTCAGATTTATGCTTCCACACATCCGCTTGTGCGTTTACCTCAGCCTGAACTCCGAGAGGTCTGAAATGTAAATTTGAATGCCAGAAAAACTGAGCAACACCTCATTTTCAGTCGGGCCATGGCAGCCTCTTCTTCCCTGCAGCCCTTTGGCTCTAACCCCTCATCGCAGCCCATTGAGACACTTCGCCTGGCACCCTCCTCCCATCCCCCTCTTGAACATTTTGTCTCCATGGCAATGTTTTGAATGAGATTTAGGGCAGGAAAGGTTGTTGTTGTTGTTGTTGTTTTTTCTCCAAGGGAGCTGAAAAATTAGCAGAACCCTATAGAAACTGCTGTCCTCGTGTGTTTAGGCGAGCACTAAGTGGTGCTGATAAATGTCAGTAAAATGTATGCATACAGGAGGCACTGTAAAGCATTCAGAATAATAAGCATTTTAATTTTCTGTCTTAATAATTTGTGCTGTGTTGCAGCTGACCAGATTAGCCATTCTTAGAAAGCAATTGAAAATGTGCCTTTGGTGTTTCTCTTTTGCAGTCACCTCTTTGGAGACTATTATTGGCCAGTATGGGGAAATGCTCAAGATCCCGTGCAACAGAGGAGCCATAAAGGCAGAAGACATCGCCATCACTAAATGGAAATATGTAAGTCACACTGGAGGTCAATTGTTCTCAAAATGGCGAAGTAGGTCTGATGCCCACTTACTGTGTCTGAAGTTGAACCACGCCCAGTCTGAGTGCATTAGACCACGCATCTGTCCCTCCATATGACACTGCATGAACAATGCATGCTTTTATTTTGAACACGAAGCCAGTGCCATATGCGAGCGACACATAACAAGCGCGCTCTGCTCTCCAGGACAAAGGGGAGGGAGTTCCAGGATACCTGCTGGTCAAGCAGAAAAACCAGAATGTCTCAATCAGCGCCACTGATGAATACAAGGTCCGTGTGAGCATGGACAAAAACTCCAGCCTGCTGATCTCTGCCGCCAAGCTCAGCGACCAGCGGACTTTCACTTGCATGGTGGTGACCGGCGGAGACGTGTTCGAATACCCAGTTAATGTCCTAATTCACAGTGAGTCTGAATCAGCTGAAAAAGTTTTGAAATGCTCTCGTTTAAGTGCTGCGACTGACACAAGCAACACCCAGCCTTTTCATTCATTCTGGGTTTTTTTTTCCTCAACTACAGAGTTGCCAGCAAAGGTGGAGATTTCTGAAAAAGCAGAGGAGCTAGAGATTGGAAGACTTACTAAGGTGGAGTTTTTAATGATAAACATTTTAATGCCTACATTATTTTAAGCAATGAGTCATGAAGGGAAATCCCTTGCTTGAGCTAACGTATCTTGAGGCCTAACAGAGACCGTGCCTGTTACTGTAGTAATGACTTCTTTGAAGTGATTCTCATGAATTAGTAAAGAGTAGAAATCTCGCTTGTGCTACAATTAAAAGACCCAAAGGATTTGAGGGGCTTTATAAATGCTTTAGGCATTTCATGGTCTATTGCATGGAAAACTGTTTAGTCCTCAAATACCAGAGTGGCATTAACAAAAAGCTAATTTGCTCATATGTTTGGTCATTTAAAAATAGTCATGAAATGCATTTTTTTTATTCATCCTTTGAGTGCTTTTCTTGCCTATGTTTCTCACTTTTTTTCTCTTTTTTTGCTTTGCAGCTTGGAAAATGTGTTGCAAAAGAAGCCAACCCACCTGCAAACATCACATGGTTCAAGAACAATAAACCTCTGGAGTTTGATGGGAAAGGTGAGCATTCACCATCCCTTTTGTTGTCTTTGAGTTTTTAAAAAAAAATTGACATTTATAAATATTGCATACACAGATGTTTTTATTCTCTCTGACAGGGACAGTTGCTGTAAATTATTCTGCTGTGATGAATTGTGCTGCACTCTCATGACGGCGCGCCTGTGTGCCTGTTTTGGTCATTGCACATTTTTTTCCTTGTTAGAGTTTTCAGACAGTGCTTGTTTGTTTTCTGTCTAGGGATTTCCATCAAAGCCTCTGTTCTGGTAGACTATGATACTGGCCTCTCAACCACTACCTCCATACTCGAGTATTCTGCAATGAAGGAAGACACAGGCGCCAAGTTCGAATGCCGTGCTGACGGTCTACCGCTGGAATCCTCTTCCATGACCTTCACTATTACCTGTGAGTCCTTGAGAATACTTTTTCCAACACCTTTTATTTTGCTTTTGATTTTTTTATCTGTAAATTCAAAGAAAGGGTTTAAAATGCAAGATGATCATCATGAAATCTCTGAAAGTTTACGCTCTGTCTAAGCTACATGCCATATCCACAAAATGACACCCACTCAAACACCCACAATATTCTACTTAAGCTTGAAAGTCTCAGTAATCCACTGCCTGTAGCAGGACAAAACTATAAAATGTGCCTATATCAGAGGATTGTTTTAGCACCTCAATTGCAATTAATTGTTGCAAAGATAGGTGTAGCAAGCTTCTGTAGCCAAGGCACAACATAATAATGTTGCTTATAACTCTGTGAATTATCCACAATATACTATAACACAAACTATATACAGTCAAAATGTTGGAGCTTAACTTTCAACAGGGACCTTCACTCTATGCAAAGTTAGCAGAGCCATAAAATTCTCCCCTCTGCTGTGGTTGGGAATTAATGGCCAGACAGGTAAACAGCAAAAAAAGATTTGGGATGCATACAGTACTGTGCAGACTCGTGCTGCCCCCCATTTTTCTGTATTTTGCTTAAAAGCAGTCAGACTATTTTGTAAGTTTTAAAAGTGGTGTTGAGCAATAGTTCTCAGGGCTGTCTGAAGTTTTTTGGGTTTGGGGGTTTTTTTGGTCATGGGCTGCTTGTTCACTCATTTTCAGTCAAAAAATGCCAAAGATAACACAGTGAGACATATACCGGTAGCATTATTGTGCCAACAAAGCGATACCCAGAGAGCTACTAGTCGGAACCTTGGTATATAACGGCTTGGTGTGCAGTGTGTCCTAAAAAAATTTGAGGAAACTTGACAAGTGGCAGACAAAATGAGAGGTGGCAGGCATAAAAAACTATCTATAGCAGATTAACAGTGTGTGAAAGTCATGCCTTTAAGAAACAGGAAAGTATGTGAGAATCTTCAGTCAAGTCATTCTTAAGGAAGGGAAACAGAGAGAAAAGGCTGAGGTATGCCAAATTAAAGAAGAAGACTGAAATCAGTGGCAGCAGATCTAATGTGATTTAAAATGTTTGGTTCAAATCATTGTCAGTGTGTAAATTGGAGATCAGTAGCTATCTGTAAAACATGGTGGAGGCTGTGTTATGATATGGAGCTGCATTTCATTCTTGTCAAATTTGATGGAATTATGAACACAGACAAGTACCTTCAGATTTTAATGCATCATGCAGTGCCATCTGGGAAGCGTCTGCTTCATTTTTTAAGTTTGACAGTGATCTCAAACATACTGCCAATGCAGTAAAAGCATACCTGGATAGAAAAAAACACACACTGTCCATCATGGATTAGCCTCCCCAGACTTCAACATCATTGAAGCAGAGTTGGATCATCTTGACAGAGAATGGAACAAAAGGCAACCAACATCCAAAGAAAACCTTTGAATGTCATTCACGGTGCTTGGAGAGCTATTCCTGAAGACTATTTAAAGAAATTATTAGAAAGCTTTCACCTAAGAGACTTCAGGCTGTGTTGAAGAATAAAGGTGGCCGTGGCAGTTGGTGACTTTTAAGCTCATTAGTGTTGTACAAACTCTGTTTGCCATTCTGTGGCAAAACCCTATTTGCCATTTTTGTAGCAGAATAGAAAGAAAGGTGGACTTTTGCACAGTACTGTGATTTGGTGGAAACTTGAAGGAAGAAGGTGCTGTGTGAATGTATATAAAGTTTTAAAGAGGACATACAACTGGGTGTTTTTTCTCTCTCTGGCTACACTGTTTTATTTCAGGTTGTTGTGTTCAAGATTCTTCTCACTGACGTCTGTGTTTCCTCCACCGCGATGAGAATTACAAACATGTTTTATTCACATTTTTTAAGTATTGACACAAATGAATCAGTGATGCTGTTTTCTTTTCTAAGCATCAATAATTAAAGTGAGTATGTTTCTGTTGATGAAATTTTGCTGTTGATGAAATTTTGCTTTTTGGTGAGAAAACAGCTTATTTAATATGGCATGACAAGAATTTCAAAATGGAGTGAAAGGGAATAGAAGTCTCCCTTTTTAATTGAAGTCAAGCTTCGTGCACATCACACGTGTAACACAGCAGCAGCTCATGATCCACGAGAAGACCAAGAGACATTTTACAACTGTAATCAGACGGTGCCTGTGGTTTTTGCGAGTGCATTAACATTTTTTTTTTCTATAATTCTCTCACTTCCAGTCAAGACAGACAGAGGTAACGGCACCTTTTGATGGTGAAAGTTGAAAAATGAGGTGTGGATTCTGAGATTTATACCGAGTGCAGCATTAAATATTGAAGTTGCCTGCTCAACACGGCCCAGAGTAGAACTTATCAGTGCTGGAACACTTTCTTTCAAGAAATTCTTGAAAGAGTTTGCCTTAGATGGAGCAGAAACATTGAGCTTTGAAAGGATTGTTTGGTTGAGTGCCTCAGATTATGACTGCAATTCAACCACCTCCTCTGCTGCATTTTGAAGTTGGTCATAACCAATACTGAGGCACAAAGTTAGAGCTCTCTGTAGCATGCTGACACAGTGGATGAGTGCAGTCCCCATTGCATTCAGCTGGTTGGGGAGCACGCTCCACTTGTTACACCCTCCACCCTCGCCCCTCTGACTTTCTTGCTCCTGTTTTCTGTACAGACTCCACGGAGAACATCATGCTTGAGGTCACTCCTCAGAATGAGCTTAAAGAGGGAGACAACTTGACTTTGAAGTGTGTGGCAGATGGTAACCCAGCTCCTACCAGCTTTAACTTTCACCTTAAGGTATCTCATTAAAAGCTTTGAAATTCCTTCTGTTCATCCAAACTAGTGCTTACTTCATCTAAAATGTATTTATTCAGTCTTTTATCCTCAGCAACGTAAATGAAATGCTGCTGTTTTGACTGTTTTTGCAGGGGGAGCTGGTGAAAGTGGAAAACACGGATACATACACCATCGCAAATGTCTCACGCGACGCCACCGGTGAATACAAATGCTCCCTAATTGATGACACGTCCATGGAAGCGTCCAGTAACATCACCGTCACCTGTAAGAAGAAAAAATAATCATTTCTCTAGAAGTAGAAATTACTGCAATTTTACCTCCACACACCTGCATCTTTATCCAAATAATTACCTTTTCTCCCTGCAGTCTTATTTGTTACGAAAAGCCTTTTCTAGAGAAAAGTCCTAATATCTCTCTTTGCAAGACTGTCTTCTTCTGATTTGGGGAGAAATTGTTGTGTCAGCCGCACTGCTTCTAATAAGCTGCATCTGCAGGGCTGTGAGCCAAGTGCAGAGTTATATGGTTAACAACAGAAATGTTTTGACCCTTAACAGGCCTCTGAACCATCTTTCCGCAATCCTCTCCTCTTTTCAGACCTAGACATCAATTTAAGCCCCTCTGGGAATATCGTCAAGCGCGCTGGCGAGGCCTTGAATCTGAGTCTTCAGATTGATTCTTCCGGAGAAGCAAAGGTCTCCTGGACAAAGGTAGAAGCAATCTTTTATATAACAAAGCTCCAATCATTCGGGTTTGTGCTTGTTATTGACAGTGCCGATATTCTCTTGATTTATTTCAGAATAATGCTAAACTGGACAAACTGCCCGACTTTACCAAGCTCAGTTACTCAGACTCTGGTCGCTATGAGTGGACGGTGAAAGTTGGACACATCACCCGGACAGCTTCTTTTGATCTTACTGTCGAAGGTAAGGGTTTGAAGAAAAATCACATGCAGGGTGAGAAAACTGGTACCACTCTGTCTCATATTTTAAGTTAGTTAAGTTATGCAGCCAACAGGCAGTTTGTGAAGGTTAAGAATGGATGAAACAACCTGACTTTGTCTAAGGGTAAAAAATATCAGCTTAAAGCTAACGCATTAATTAAATTTGCGTTGTTGTTTTTTAATTCATATAAAAGTCAATGGTTAAAAAAAGTTATTTTAACGGTTGGATCAGACTCCAGATGGTTACTCGCAACCACATCTTGTTTTTACACTTTATCTTCTGTACATATTTTGAAAAATAAATGAGACAGAGCATGCTAATTGCTGATTTTTGGAGGCACTAGTGGGATTATTTTCCTTTGGACTGGCTTGCTGATTTTCTTTACTTCTAGTTTTCAGCCAAATGGCTAATGACTCTAGACTCATAGGGACATGAGAGTGGTATTCATCTTCTCATCTAACTCTTGGCAGGACAGCGAATATAAAGTTATTTCTCTAAGAAATTCCTTTCCTCAGTCATATTTAGGTGTGCCGGTGGATCAGATTAAACCACGATAAATCGTGCTTTGTAAGACATGTGTTCCCTTACAGGTCCTGCAGTTATCAAGAGCCTGTACAAAAATCGCAGTAATGACGGCCAACATAAAGTCTTGACTTGTGAGGCTGAAGGCTCTCCAAAGCCAGCTGTTTCCTGGAGCATTAATGGCACCTTGGTATGTACCCTTACACGCTTGGAAGTTTACCCATCATGAGAATCGCAGGAAATTTAGCCTTGGATAATTGTTGCAGTTTCTGAAGGTCATATCCATTAATTCTGTCGAACAGTACATAAAAGATTTGTTTTATGTGTTCACTCCTCCTGTGCTGGCACAAAAAAAAAATCCTCAAAAAAAAAAAACTGTGTCAGACTTAAAGAAGCCATGAAAGGAAAAACACTGTATTAATAGAAAACATGCATTAGCGCCAAGCTTACAGTTGTGTGAAGTTTATTGTCACATCAGAACAAACTACAAGGGTTTTTTTCCCAAGATAAATGCAGGTAGTTATTGCTTCTGTTGCAGCGAAGATTGCTCTATGGCTGGTGATGACATACATCTTAGAGGCTTCACAAGATTCTGTGAATTTGAACACAGTTAAAAGCAGCTCCTTCGGGATCGATATATACCGTTAACAAAATCAAATCTTGTGAAATGGTGAAAATATCAATGTACCTTCTGGTACTCAAGGTAAACTTGTTTATGGAATCTACACCAGGGTCATGAGGGAGATGTGTTTGTTTTTACACAGTGCGAGCATAGCTGCTGTCAGCACATTGCAAATTCAGGGCTTCTTTTCGGTAGAAAACCAAACATTTTGCTTGTTGGGTGGCTATAAGTCATTCTCGAGAGTGTTCTCGACTTGGTTATGAAGTTGTGAAAGCTTTTTTTAGACAAGGAAAGACTTTGCAATCATCCACTTTAGTTACCTTCTGAGCTCCTGAGAAGGAATCCAGTGCATTCCTTCTTGTTGTAAGAATGTAGCCAATTGTTGAGTTTGCCACTTGTAAAGTTTTTGCTATCGCTCTGATAGGTATATTTTGGGGGGGGCACCATTTAGAGAGTGCCAGTTGAAACTTAGGAAATGCAAGTGCAAATGCTACACTTGGAATCATCCCCAGATCTTTCATCTGCTTAATTTGTCATGGAATAACAAGGAAACGGGTCTCATTTGGCTGTGAAACTGCTCATCATTCAATTGTCCAATTACTTTTGAGTGTGAAAGTGGGTGCCTGTCTGAATCTGGCATATCCATGGTGAACTCCATCACAAATAATAAAACTACCAAATAAGAAATAAGATAATTAGCTCATTTAAATGCCTGGACAGACTATTCCCCAAAAACATCAACTTGTTTTGTTTGTTTAATTTATCGTATGATTATAATTTTAATACTGAAATCTGGCAAGTGGACGAGTTCTTATATAGCGCTTTCCTACTCTACCTGAGCACTCAAAGCGCTTTATACAACTTGCCTCATTCACCCATTCTTCCATGCCCTTTTTCCTGTGTGTAAGTGCTTTTCTATTAAACATTCACACGGATAAATGCATCAGAGAGCAACTTGGGGTTAGTATTTTGCCCAAGGATACTTGGCCAGGGCCAGCCAGGGATCGGACCACCAACCTTCCAATTAGTAGATGACTGCAGTAATAACAGCAGTGAAGATGGTTATTGTATCTGTATATGAAACTGCTACAGGGTGATGTGTAATTTCAGTCACAGGACAACAGAATTCATCATCATTGTCATCCAGGGTAGTTGGAAACCAGTCATGACAAGGCGATTTCTCAGTGGCAGCTTATGGAGAAAGTTTCCTGCCATGTGCTTGTTAATGCGCCTGTTTTCAGTCGCAGTTGGGTATAGCAATTTATTTGTTAAAATAACAAGATGGGTATCGGCTTTAACAAATGACCTCCACACCTCCACCACCTCGAGACACTCTTGAGACTACAGTGAGGTTTTCAAGCCATATAAAATCATTCGGAATGCTTTGAGTGTTTCTGTCCCGTTTTCCCTTGAAAGCATTACTCTTTTGTTGGTGAATCAATCCTGGTTGTCATAGAAATTCATCCTCACAGTGGTCTTCCTATATAAGATGGCAACAGGTTTGTCCTGCAGTAACTATTTCATTGACATCTTTAGATTACAGCGTCTGAATGTCGTCTACAAAGTAGCCAATAGATGGTTTATAAGGTGAAATTAGTACCACTTTTGGCTTCATTAAGAGCCTGATAGGAAGCAGATGGTGGTGAATTTGAAATAAAAACACAAATAGAGTTGCATGGGTTTAAAACATAGTGTCTTACAGCGAACCTCAGAGTATCACCAGCAGAAATGTGAAGGTGTGGCTAAACAGAGGCTGTGTGCTTAAGCCTCCTACTATTGTCTTTGTCCAGAGACAGCTCTTGCTTTTCTTTACTTTTTCCCTTTTTGCTGCACAGTGAATGAATACCCCGTTTTGTGCATGGCAGTTTGCACTGTTAGTATTTTCCCCAGCTGTCACACTTGTGAACTTATCTGGTCCAGGCGGTTGTGGTCAGTGTTTCGAAAGAGTACATTTCTTCATTTTCCCCGAGGCTCAAACACAGTATTTTCCAGCAGCCTGTCACGAGAACAAAAATTGTCTGTTTTTTAAATGGAGCCTCTTTTTTTCTTCTTCTTTGTTTCCACAGTCTACCTGTGTGCGCACTGATAGCAGAGTCACTCAGTGAAGCAGTGTGAATTACATATAAACCTGGGGGTGTGCGCAGGATGGTTGCAGTTCTTCTCAGCCCTTTCAGTCATTGTCTAACCACAAGAGTAACCTTAAAATCTTGAATTTACTCCAAAAAATACACAAAACTCTTTCAGGAAATAAAAATGCATTTTGAAAGTAACACATTTCAGCAATTCCCCCCCAATACATGCTATTCAGAAAAATGTGAAGACTTGAATACGGGATCAGTAATAAGTATTTGCAAAAATGCAACATCCTTTTGTATATGCAGAGGATGTGAAAAGGGTGTTGGCAGTTTGTCTTTGTGTCTGGGGTTTTCCTCTGAGACTCAGGAGTCTATATCCCAGAGGCACACGCTGTTTCTTTGTCATGCAAGGGCTGACTCACTTATTGGTCCAACATCGCCCCCTCATGGTGCAAATCTTCTTCAAATCATCCAGATCAGATGTGTAAATATTAACATTTGTTTCTTCTCTCTCTCTCTCTCTTGTTATTCAGCTTGATGAAAGTCCTTTCATCAATGGAAAGATAACACACAAGATCAAAGTTGTGCCCTCTGCAAATCTAACTGTCCACTGTATAGTGACCAATAGGCTTGGCATTGATTCCAGAGCTATAAATGTGTCCTCTTGTAAGTACAAAGTCATAATTTGTTCCTTTTACCTCTGTCGGCTTCATTTTTCTTTCATGAAGTCACTAATCTGCCTTCTTAAGTGTTTTCCTACTGTTCTTACTAACTCTTTCCATCTGCATGTTAACTTGACATCATGTTTACATGCTTTGACAAAACGACAATGTTGTAGCAGGTATGTACACCAGGGTAAATCCACCCAGTTTGGGATTTTTTGTAGAGTGTGTGGAGTCATGTCATTGCACACCATTTTGGGTGGCAAAAAGGGCAATTATTTAAAATCAATTATTATTTTGGACTTTTAGTCCACTGATGAGTAAGCAGGAAAAAACATTGTTAAATACACGATGTATCAAACATACACAAACACTAATACTTCTTTCAAGAACTTTATATATTGGTGGTAGTTGTCTATTGAAGTCCAGCCTTTTTACTCTCACCATCACTGTCAAACTGTAATTAGTGCATGCACTTAGCACTTAGTCCACACTCTTGTCTGAAGGTGTCCAAGTGTGTTTATATCACCATTTGTTCTCTCTTCCCTACTCATTCCTGCGTGTTTGGGATGGCATTTCCACATCGTCCCCCCCCCCCCGCTCAGTGGGTGTATGTTGGGATGCTGGATTTAATCTGTTCCCACTTGGAACCTCTTGCATGCAAAGTCGAGTAGATGTAGAGTAGTAATTTTTCAAGCTTGTTTTTTGTTTTGTTTTTTTCCCCCTTCATTTTGGTTGGACGTTAATGTTATTTCATATCTGATTTCAGTAATTGAGGAGGTGAGAATGGATAAACAAGGTAAGTTGGCGCGGTCTTCCTTCTTGTAAGAAACAGTAGAAAGTGGGTTGACAAAAGTCTATGGGGGAGTCAAATGTTGCTCACTAGAAGAAGACTCTTTATCAAATATTTATCTTTAGCGTCACCTTGGACTCTAGAGCAGAAAAAACAATGTTTAGACAGTGCGATTCTTTTAAATAAATATAGTTATGAAGCAGTAAGAGGAATGGAGCTACCAGCATCCTGACAAGATGCCAACATTGTTCATAGTCCCATTGACGAGATTAAAGTGGGGACTGCTCCCATTAACATTCAAATCAATGAGCCATAATCATGCACAGTGCGGATGTGTCCATTCATCAATGCATTTAATGCACACGAGTATTTTTTTTTCTGTCCAGGCTAGAGCGGCATACAGAAACATGACACTCACGCCTCTGATATTTCTGTTTTGTCTTTCTTTACAGATCAGTCAGAAGACAGCGACCAAACCAGATTGGTGGTTGGTGTTATAGTGGGTCTCCTCATCGCCACTTTGGTTATAGGACTGGCATACTGGGTTTACTCAAAGAAATCCAAGTAAGAAGCACATCTTTATAAATGAACATCTTTGTAGACACAATTTTACATCCATGTGGATCTCCTCATTAATTAGACAGTGTCTATATTCATGCATCGTGGTTATTCGGATTTGCTAAAACGTCCTTTTCTATTTCCAGTCAATTTTATTTTATTTTATATTTTATTTAGATTCATTTTAGCCTAAAAAAAATCTTTACATGCAGGTATGTGTAGTATTCATGTAGCAAAAAGAAATTATGCGCATAACATGATAAAGCTGTGTGTGACATATACACTTGTTAGGTACACCTTACTAGTACTGGACACCCTCCTTTGACTTCAGAACTGCCTTAATTCTTCATGCCATAAATTTAACAGGGTGCTGGAAACATTCCTCTGAGATTTTAGTCTATATTGACATGACAGCACCATGCAGTTGCTGCCAAGGTGTGCCAAGAAAAATATCCCCCACATCATTAACCCACCACCAGCAGCCTGAGCCATTGATACAGGGCAGGATGAATCCATGCTCTGGTGTTATTTATGCCAAATTCAGACCGTAACTATCTGAATGGCGCGGCAGGAATTGAGACTTATCAGAGGAGGAAACGTTTTTTCCAATCTTCTGTTTGTTGTTTTCCAATTTTGGTGAGAGTTTACAAACTATAGCCTCAGGTTCCTGTTCTTAGCTAACAGGAATGGCATCCAGCGTGGTCTTCTGCTGCTGTAGCCCCTCTGCTTCTACATTAGGTATTTTGTTAATTGAGAGAGGCTCTTCTTGCATGCCTTGGTTGTAAGAACTGGTTATTTGAGTTAATGTTGTCTTCTTATCAGCTCGAAGTAGCCTGACCATTCTCCTCTGACCTCTGGCATCACCAGGGCATTTTTGCTCAAAGAACTGCACGTAACTGGAGATTTAAAAAAAAAATTTGGACCATCCTCTGTAAACCCTAGAGATGTTTGTGTGGGAAAACCTTAGCAGATCAGCAGTTTGTGAAATCAGACCAGCCTATCTGGCACCAACAACTGAGCCACGTGCAAAGTCACTTTTTAATCACCTTCCCTATTCTGATGCCCAGTTTGAACTTCAGCAAGCATGTCTATATTCCTAAATACATAGACTTGCTGCCATGTGATTGGTTGATTAAATATTTGTATTAACAAGAAACTGAACAGACATACCTAATGTAGCTTCTGATATGAACTCCTCTTGCCACCAACATGTTTAATTCAAAAACCAGTTCTCCATTGCTGGAATAACACTGTTTGGCATGAGGTTTTTAGTTTATAAACAAATGGTCATTTGATTAAATGCTTTGTTTTAAAATTTGAGATATGGACCATACGAGGACACTAAAATAAAAGCAATTAACTGAAAATTCAATTTTCATCCAAGACCAGGTAATAGAAGCAGTAATTTATTCAGATGTTGATGTACTTGTGATGCAAATTTTAAACAGAATTACAATTTATGCAATAGCTTGAGTAAATTTTCCAATTATCTATAGCTGAGAGTTACAAGAAAACTGATGTCGCTCTCAGATCTGTGCAGTAAATATAAAGTTTGACCTAACATTAACACTCAAAACAGATGGAAACAAGTGGCTAATGTGGAAATGTAGTTTACAAGCCAGACGAGGTTTGAGACTATTGAGTCACCGGAGCGTCGTCGGCTTTCACGCACCAGGCGCCTCAGCACCTCAGCACTCAGCGACCGCACTGAGTTGCTGTGGTTTCTAAATGCTTCCACTTTGCAATAATAACACTTACAGATGATTGTGGAATATCCAGGAGGAAGAAATTTCACAAAGTTGGTGCAACTTGTGTTATATTATTACATAACCACAATGGACCTCAGTGAGATCTTTATAACGAGCTCCTTGTATTCCTTTACAAATATTTATAAAGACATATTGCATAGCTAGGTGCTCGGTTTCTATACCTGTGGAACAGAAAACACTTGAATTAAAAGATTAGGAGATGTGGCCCAATATTTTTGTCCAAATAGAGTTTGGACACAGCCGTACTCGCCGTTTCACTATTCATCTTATTCTAACCTTGTATACGAGTAGTATTGATCTTCTGATCTCACTTTTGGCAGTTCCTTCAAATGAATTAACAAATTAAAATACATGGTAAAATAAATAAAAAATCATTGCGGTTAATGTAGGCTTTTAAGGACTATTAGGGTCTTGGGTACCTGGGCAGCGCTCCATTTTGCTTGCTTGTTAATCAGTCTTCCATTTGCCAAATTAAGGGAGTTTGCTCTTGATTGATTGTGAACAGTAGTGTAAGTACACAGCAGCTGTAGATGGATAGCTTCCCTTTAGTCTAGGTGGGCAGTTTATACTGTGAATTATTCTGCACACGTGTAGTAAGTAGTCACACCGTCATATCATCATGTAAGGACCGCTTAATAAACGACTGTGAACAATGTTTTAATCGAAACAGGCAAGGAAGCTGGAAGACCGGTGAGAAGGAGTGCGGGTCTTCCGAGGAGGAGAAAAAGCTGGAGGAGAAAGTGGAGGAAAACAGCCAAAAAGCTGAGGTGTAAAGAAACAGCAACTGTTCTTGAAACGGCGATGCGAAAGGTAGAGCAAAACATTTTCGCCATGCACATAAAGAGATTGACGTACAAAAGTTGTACAAAAAAAAAAAATAACACATTTTTAATCTTTCCCTTCCAGTGAGAACGTGGAACTTTTGCACATTTCTCTTCACCTCTGTCTTTGGGGAGGGAGGGGGGGGAAGAGTGTACACTGGGATGAAGACCGTTTGGATTTGGTTTCAGGGAGAATTTTACTAAAAACAAAAAAAAAAGCATATCCAAACATCTCCCCGAGCCCATCAACCCCTCACTCCTCCCATTCCTAAAAAAAAAAGAAAAAGAAAAAAAAAAGAATGGATACTGTATGTGATATACATAGCCTGTCTGCACTACTGATACATGTGTAAACTTGTCTACTATTAGGATTCATGTTTGTTAGAATGGAAATTGGAAAGCTGAGAAAATGCAAAATCACTACTAGACCAGTTGCCTTTGATGTAAGGATGTGTAGGCCTGCGTTAGTCTGTGTTCGACCTTTTCGGCCCTCGGGACATAGCAGGGACCAACGGACATTACCACCATAGGTTTTTTTTGTTTTGTTTTTTTAATTTCACCTCATCACAGTCAAACAACCTCTGCCTTTGACATAAATAAAT